>JAOVVI020000069.1:0-46862 GCA_028571085.2 Nepenthes alata
ACTGTAAGACGAGTGGACATAAGGTTGATAAGTGGTACAAGCTTCATGGATATCCACTTGGATGCAAACTTCATTCATCCAGGCCTTCCAACTCGAGAAAATCAGGTCCGTTAGTCTTATTGACAAAGAATGCAAGGTTGAAAGTCCTTAAGGAAATACAAGAAGACATGAGCAATTTCAGCAACTCATATGACTTTTTATTCAATCGCACCAACCTCATTTTGCAGACAGCTCTCAATCAAAATATACTGATGGAAACATGACTGGTAACTCTGTCACTTTTCTTGACAAACGAAAATTATCACAAGACCAAACATCACACCCCCTTGGATCGTTGATATAAGTGCAACAGACCATATGGTCAAATGTTCATCCTTGTATACTTCTTGAAAAGGACGTTTCGTCCAAAATTACATTGTAAAGTTTTGACTCCGTGCAGAATTAGCGGAAGCAGTATAAAATTAAATATTTAATACACGTAAAAAATATTTATATCTAGATGATATGAATAATAACATGCATCACAAGTAAGATAAGAAGCAATAATAAACAAGAGGAAATTTTTGGTGACGAATTGAAAACTCGATACTCACAGTAATCGAGAAAAACCCTCCGGGCTTCAACGGATAGAGAACATATCCACTATGAAAATCAACTTACAGATTGGGTGGTACAGACGCACTAATCTAGCTGACTTACTCCCGTATTATGATCCTTATCAAGGAACTCCTTGTATTTTCCCGCGGCAACGGAACCGGACGCCTTTCGGTCTTCACGTCAATCTTCACTCACGAGCCGCTTGAAGTAGCAAACACCACCGGAACCCCTTCTTCATAATACCCAGGTCGCCAACGAAGGTAAAAGGGTAGGAGTGTTGAATCGGTAAAGAGCAAGTGGTGAGAATATCGTTAGCACATGAAACACAATGATGTAATTGCAGTCTCAATCGGAGCAAGATTAAAGTAGTACAAAATGAATCTCTCAAGAGAGGGCACTCCAAAATGCTTCAGTAAAAAGTTAGGGCAACTGAAAGGAAGAAATTTATAGAGAGCTCAAAAAACGCGTTTAAAAAAAATGGCTGTTACCTCGGTGCTCAAACGCACAGCGAGTGCACCTAGGGTTTCAAGAGGAAACCCCATTGGGGCTTGAGCGAGAAGGCGCCGAGTTTCAAGCAGATCGTTACTGGATTTTAGGCTCGAGCGCCCCGCGAGCGCACAGAAGGCGCGAGACTATTGGAATTGGGGCTCGAGCGGATGGCGAACGCATGGCAGGCGCGGGGCATATGAAATCGGAGCTCGAGCGGTTAGTAGGCGAACAGCAAGCATGATACTCCTGGAACTCGGGAACGGACAGCCACGAAAATAAGTTGATGCAGCATTTTGATGAACACAACCCAACATTGATACATGACTAAATATGGTCACAGAACATGCCAACCACAAAAATGACCCTAGCACTACTACTCCTATCTGACCTCACAAATCGTAAAGCTGCCAAATGGTACCTTTTCTTAGGTTAGCTACACAGGAAAAGTTATTAATTCTAACATACTGCTTAAGGATGTCTTATGCATTCCTTCTTTTAAATATAATCTGTTACCAGCAAGAAATCTAACTAGAAGATCTCATTTATTGTTTCATTTTTCATCAAAGTCATGGTTTCATATATGACTTTTATCTCTTGGAGCACGATTAGAAAGGGTAAGATACACAATGGCTTGTACAAAGTAAATCTGGAAGAAAACCTCCTCAGCCTTGGCAACGACCAGCAGCAGATTTGCTATCTCTTAGGAATTCCTCATGATTCATCAAGGATTTCATCACCCTTTTGGGTGATGGGAGGCATCCCCTTTTGGGAACTAACACATACATGCCCATCCATAAACCTAAGGAATGCTTTCATACAAACATTCCAATAAGTATAATTACTAAAAAAGAAAAATGTAGAAGACACCAGAATGATTTACTTGTGCTCATCTATCAGACAGTGCATCAAGGATTGAGGTAAGACTATTAGACCCTTACAACTAGATAGGGCAAATATATGTGCGCAAGACAAATTTAAAATTTCATCCAAAAATTTGATACACATAAGGAGTTAACGATGGTAGATGAAATACACATAAAACAATAAACTCAATTGCTCAACAAGATCAACATCAAAATTAGATAAAATTAAATGAAATAATAAAAAAAACTCAAGAGAATAACCCTTTATGTGGTTAACTACCAACTCAAAATTTACTATAAGAAAAAAGTCAACTTACAACATGTGGTACAAAGCCTTAAACCCTAACCAACCAACCCAAACTCATGACCATCTAAAGAATTATTCAGATCTTCACACTTAGAGCAAAATCAAAACCTTTATCTTTCTCCTCATGAATCATTCTGAATCAGCCCGTTCAACAGCATAGGAATCCCAACATCATCACCACCAAGAGAACTCTAAAGGATAACATGCAAGTAAATAGTGCTTGTAATTTGTGGATGAGAGAAATTGAGATGTAGTAGGAAAGCTTATCAAAGAAGATGGTACTCTCTCAAACTAAAGTGGTTTTCTACTAATAAATACTGTCTTAAAAAACAGGAGTGTTTTGGCATGTGTTTGAGCAATTGGAGAAGTGGTAAATATAAATGGCGGGTTAAAAAAGTTGTAAAGACGTGCACAATGGGAAAATTTGTCTTACAGCTTGAGAGTCATTCGTACACTTCAAAGGCAGCATTCTACCACTCTTCCTCTTGAGTGTCAACTAAGCACTAGTCAAGCATGAGCCTTCTATCAATTCAGTGTTTAAGCTTCTTGTTGGGTGGCAGTAGAGCAAGAGCGTTCATTTATCTTTCGTCAAGCGCCAAGTGAGATCTAGTCAAATGCAAACAATCTACCAATATGTGCTTGATCTTCCTGTTTAGTGTGCATCAAGCACGAACATCCTGCAAATCTATAGTTAGAGCACATGTTGAGTGTAAGCATTCTGCCAAACTCTTGCTTAATATCTCTCATGTTGGTCATGCATTATCTCTTAGGCAGCTCTACCTCACGAGTACCAAGCAAGCGCTAGACTAATTTCTAAAATTTCCAACTAAAATACACTAAATTAGCAAATATAGAATTCGGTATCTACAAAAAGACCAACAACAACTCACTGAGACTAATGCTTGCAGATCCAATATGCTCATCTAATACCCTCTACCCAATCCATTCGGTTCATCTAATAGCCTTAAACTAATCGCTATTGACTATTACGTGGAATACTTTAAATTATAATTTTTACACTACCAAAATTGTATCCTCTGATAGAGTAATTATTTCCAACAAAAAAAAAAAAAACTAAGCAATTTGATATTTATTTCCACCTAATTCCTATTACTTGTTACTCCCAAGTAATACTTATTCAAGGAAGGGGTGAGAGGGTGAAACAAATGAATGGTTAGAAAACAGATGCACTGGACTTATAACAATCTGTTGTCCAATGTAAAAATAATCTAATTGATTGGTTTCAATAGTTTTTAGAATAAATATTGTATACTGTGAAAAAATTACAAATAAAAACAAAAGACTTAATAGTCTTTGTTATTTTATGACATAAGGTCAAACTTCAACTGTCCAATTTAATTGGCTTTGGACAGGGGATTGAAACAAGTTTGCATTAGAAAATCCTGTAGCAATTAACTGCAGAGATTCATGGTTGAGAATTACCATACCAACTTAATACCTTTTTTTTTTTGTCAAAATGCCAACTGAATACTTGTCAACAGTAGATTCCAATCGTGAATTTCAGTCACTTTAATGATGATATGATATCAATGGCACTTCCCAAAGGCCATGCCGCTTCAACATGTGAATCACGATATGGAACTTGCTTCACCAATTTGATCGGTTGTAAAGCATCAAGGCCTGACAAAGAAAGTGATATGAACAAAAAAGACAGCAAGACTTGCAATGTCATCATTATTAGGCACTCGGGAAACACATTCTTTGTCCAACATTTTCCTATTCTGTCACAATCTATTTGTTATAATCACATCTGTTAAGGTCAAGTGTCACAATTAATGTTCAATCTTCCATGTTCCAGAATTGTTATATCAGAAAAAAGCAAGTCCAAGATTAGATGGAACTCCTGCTATTATTGCCTTCACGTATTGGGCAACATTAAGGTCCATATATGATTTCAAATAGACTGGCAGCTGAAATTGGAAGATTAGACTGAATTACAACACCACAAAACTTGAGGACTTTATTGTAACAAAGAATATACCATGGACTTGAATAGGAAAAAGCAGCAGACTCATTGAATAAGAAGACCAACTTATTCTCATGCAACTGGGTGAAGAATAAGGGTTAACTTACCGAAGCCATCAACTAGCAATGTGAATTGGTATACAAGATCCATGCATAGGTATGGCAGATTATCCTCCTCAACATCTGGATATACAGACTTGGCATCTTTAAGAGTCAATTCACAAGCACACTTAGCTTCCACACCAAAAGTGGCAGGTTGTACTACAGCAACAGGCTTGTTTCGATCAATAAATCCAGCCTACATGTAACATATATATATTTTTTTCATTGCAGATATACAAGTAACCAAAGCAAGAAAGCAAGAAAAAGCACAGCAATTTCCTATCCATGAGCATGTGAATGAATATTGAATAATACCTCAGCTGCCCTGTCATAGAAGAATGAGGCAACAAAAATATTCTTTTGTCCATCACCCCCTCCACCATTCCACACGCCTCCAAACGTGCATTTCGTGTGTGTACATGAGTCATTCACTTTGAGAGCCTTCACAGCCAGTCTCCTGCACCCCTCCAGGCTTGAGCCGAATGAGGAATCTGATACGTTGTATTCTACTCCACCATATTTGTAAGACCCTTCAAGAGCATAAATTTTGAATTGTGAATTACACAATTAGCTAGCAAATTCATCAAGAAAACCAAAAGAAAGGTCTTTCAGTGAACCCTAATACTTTCTTTGAATCAAGGAAAGTAAGAAGACAAAGAAAGATAAACTGAAAGAAAAGGAGAAAAACCCTAATACTCTCTTTGAAGGAAAATCATGTGGAAAGTGGTGATAGTTAAAAGGAATGCCAAAGGAAAAAAAAGAAAAGAAAAAAAATATATTTTTTTCTTTATGGGGTGAATAAAGAATAAGAGGTCTTTTTTTAAACTTTTTATCCCATAATTGAAACATATTATCATGAACAATGATTTTGCTCAAAACTTGTGATTCTTTTTTAGGTTATAACATAATCAAATTTCACTATCAAATAGCTTGTGTGCAATGCCAACATTGATTTAAAAGTAGCAGTAGGAAGCATTAGTGAATCCAAATGAGACTAGCAAACATATTTCATTAAGATGAATTTCATATATGTTGTCATCTGATTCATTACATCAACTGGCAGATCAGCAACACAAACACGAGATCAGATACCGAATTAGCAACAGAAACAAATGCAGTACAGCAACAATCAGTGACAAGAAGTAGACCATCAGTACAAGAATGCATCATTATATCAGTAACAGAAACAAACCATCCAGCATAACATATTAATGGAAATCAGTTTAAACAGTCTTTTAATTGGGTAACTATTTCATATTAGTTGGAAGTTAGTTTTACATTCTGTTTTAGCCTTAGTAAAACAGGTGCACAGAATTGCTTGATGGCACAATGTTTATGAAGGAATCATTTAGTCCTATTTGGAACTTCATTATCCAATTGCTGATTTTCAGTAACACATTTCATAGAGCCACATGTGCAATTAGATATGCTCTCGAAAATTCAGTAACTCATTGAGCAACCCTTTCAATTTGAAAAATGACTTCTTACAAATTCGTCTCCTTGAAATAAATCCTGAATAGATTGCATCAATTCATAAATAATTAAAGCATTATTCTTTGCAAACCTTTGTTCAAGTTCTATCCACAGCTGGTGTGTTGTTTCCACATATCACATTGTTTTTGATTTCCAAAGATGTGGTATTTTGGAGACAAGTTAGCACCATGTCATTGCACTCTAGCGCAGTATCTAGCAGTGGGTCATTTTTATCATCTGATACAAATATAGTTCCATCTATCAAACAAAGCTCCTTTATTCGGAGGGCCCTTCTTACTGTTCTAGTCCAAGAATAATAGTTTGCTGCAGTGAGAGAGTGATTTGCGAGTTTTTTGCTAGCCCCTCGCTGGGATTTAATAAATAAGGACATTTGGATCCTTGAAGTTGCTATTGGTCTGAAGTTTGGATGTGTTTAGGAAAAAAAGAAAGGTCATGGTCATTGGGTGCATTAGACTAAACTTGCTCACGAGATTAGATGCCACTCTTGATTATTCTTTGCAAACTTTTGTGCAAGTTCTATCCATAGCTGGTGTGTTACTTCCACATGTATCACATTGTATATATATATATATATATATATATTTTATAATTTCCAAAGACATAGCATTTTTAGCCAAGTTACCACCATATTATAGCACTGAAGACAAATATCCAGCAATTGGTCATTTTGATCATCCACTTCACATATAGTTCCATTTATGAAAAAGAGTTTTTCTCAATTCTGAGGGCACTTCAAAATGTCCTAGCCCAAGACTGGTAGTTTGCTGTAGTCAGAGACAGAAAGGGTGATTTGTGAGTACTGTTGTTGATCGGTCAATGGCATTTAAGAAATAAGGGTTGTTCAAATCTTTAGGGTTGTTATTGGTTCGATGTTTGGATGTGTTTGGGAAAATAGAAAGGACATGTACATTGAGTGCATTTGACTCAACTTGCTCAGAAGACATATCTATGATACCATAAAAGAAATTAAGGCTGAAAGCAGCATAGAAGATATTGACAAACTCAGATGTCGTTTCGATAGACTATGTAGGATGCTTATTTGTATTAGTCCATGTTACATTTCCAATACAATAATCAGTATTCTTATATAGAAATCTAGTTTAGATTACAGCCACAAAACATTTGTGTACATGGAAATCTAGTATAGATTGCACCCACAAACATTTCTGATCCTCATAATTCTATCCACATGTTTTCCTAAGGCTAAACCTAAATACAAAACTAATTTACAACTAAGCTGAACTAGTTAGGCAATTAGAAGACTGTTACAACTTATCTATATTAGTCACTTATACTGGATGGTTTTTTCTTTTACTGATGTAATGATATGCATTGCTGTATTGTTGGTCTACTTCTTGATACTAATGTATTATTTCTACATAATGAATCTATTTTTATTGTCGATTTAGTTTCTGATCTCATGTATGCATTGTTATTACAACAGATAATCCAATATTTCATGAAAAAACAAAACACATTGAAATTGATGTAAGATCATTCATGACAAAATACAAGAACGAGTCATCTCAACTGCTTTTGTTTCCTCCAAGTTTCAACTAGCACATATTTTTCTAAGGCCCTCACATATCAACTTTTTGTCACTTAATATCCAAGATGGGGCGTTAAAGATAGACACTCTCTATCTTGAGGGGGTGTTGAAATTCACTTTGCATCAATGCTACAAAATCAGAATCAAAGTGAGACCAGCAAATAGATGTGCATCAAACTGAATTGTTAATATGTTCTTATCCAGTTGATTACATCAGATGCCAGATCAGTAACACATACACGAGATCAAATGCCAAATCAACAACAGATAAAGATGTAGCGTAGAAATTTATCAGTAACAAGAAGTAGACCATCTGTACAGCAATGCATCTTTACATCAGTAACAGAAACAAACCATCTAGCATAACAGAGTTATGCAGATCAGTTGATACACTCTTTTAATTGCCTAACTATTTCAAATTAGTTGGATGTAAGCTTTACATTCTATTTTAGCCTTAGGATAACACGTGGATAAAATTGTTTGATAGTGAAGAAATGTTTGTGGCTACAATCTATTCAAGATTTCTAAATAAGCATATTGATTATTATATCATAATTATAACACAAATTAATGCAAAAAAGCAACCTACATTTTCTGTCAAAATTGCCTCTGAGTTTATGGATTTCTTCTATAATGCTTTCACTATCATTTTCGTGCACACAAGTAGGATATAATATCAGCTCTTTTTGCATGTCTAGTATCTAGGTTATAGAAGTCATCGGCTTGCAGGTACATTTTGGCTTTATATCATCCTTAAAAATTCATAGAAAAAAGAAGTAAAACATGAGGAATACAAGAGGCAGCCTTCTACCATGATTCATTGCATTCTTTTTATTTTTCCATTTATTCCCTTTTTTATTCTTGCAATACTGATTTCAAGCAACAGCTTCATGCAATAGACGGTGCAGCCCTAGTAGCAACAATGTCATGCATTTATAGGTGAAAATATCAATATTGTTATTAAAATCGGTCAAAAGATATATCGAAAAATATGTACCGGTATTAGATATATCCGATGAAATTTTTTTAAAAAAAATCGTTAAATGACAAGGGCATATTAATCAATACAGAATTTTCACAATAATGGAAAATATCAGTATTGGGCCCCGATACTGATTCATATCGACCAATATTTTTATCCATCAAAGCTCCCTTAGTGGTATTAGAGCTCCAATAGGTGGTATCACACCATAATTGATCCAGAGCCACCATTAAGCAATATTTTGGTAGTGCCTCAATTTTATGAGTACATAACATAGAGAATCTCATAGATTACCACCAACGATAGAGAGGATTGCCGAGTTGAGGAAGAAGAATAAAAAAGAAGGATAAGGGATTGAGAAGACGACCAATAATAGAAAATAAGGAGAAAATTCTAGTGAAAAAGATGACTCTAAATCTAGTTGGACTTTAGACTCAACCAAAAAGTGGCAAAAGAAAAAGCAAAAATGAGTGTAGACTAGTAAAGCTTCTTCACAAGATTACAATTAATCACTTTGATTTATCATGAAATAAAAAAAGGAAGACCTAGACTAGTTTTATATATCCGGGGATGCAGGACGGATGTAAGAGGAGTTGAGGAGAATTGGAAACAATTAAAATTCAAAGGACATGATTCAACTACTACATGATAATAGGATAGGCAGATTAGAGGTTAACCTAATCTAATCTTAAGTAGAGTTCCACTAGGAAGCTCTTGATTTCAGATCTAATTCAAAATTCAAGTCCCTCACTCAACCAAAATACTCCTCAATTTATAACCAAGGACCAGTTAACTTGTGCCTCTTGAATGAATTAATCCACCATGCATCCCAATCCATGCGGATAACGGTAGTTGTGTCCCAAGAAGCTGCTTTCTAATGTCTCTTTCAGTTGCACCTCCAAAACATAGCCTTAGTTTAGGCACAAGTTAAGCATTCATTCGACACTCTTTTTAACAAATTTTCACCAGAAAAATCAGACAATCAATAGCCAAGAAATCTGCAAAATTTCAGCCTCAAAGAAGAGTCACATGATGCACAATAAAAGAGGAAAGGTGGACTTGTGGTTTCCAAAATCAAAGATTTCGTCTTATCAAAATTTTGGAACTATTTTTGGCACATAATATATGTGAAAAGCAGGCAGAGTCAACCAAATCAATCTCATTGGAGCACAAAAACCAAGCCAAATCATATCTAAACACAACAACAAAGTTCTCTGCAAATGTTTCAAAAGCATCAACAAACAACAAAACATGGAATCAGTCATTAGAGGAGGAAACACAACAGGTTTAAAGGCCAATGTATTGCTTTTGATGATCCATGAATTGTTTAACACAACAATTTTTACGCAACATGATCCAATTTAACATGAAATAATTAAATACATGTTTAAGCACTGTTTCTCCATATATACTAAATCCACAAGGATTATATGATCATCAAAACAATTGTTATCCAATTGTTGTTTAATGTCATTGCGATCAAATATGAACATGTTTTTATCATAAAAACAATTAATGGAATACTGGGCTAGCAAAATGTACCACAAAAGAAAACCTTCAAATAATATAGTAACTATAAATTTGTGTGGAAAACCTCCACATACCATGATAACCAACTAGGATGCATGGATTGCCACGATCTTCGACAACCTGCAGAATCTGAGCTCGTGCTGCTAATAAGCCATAATGCAAGTAACTGCGAAATAACAAACCAGAAATATCTATTGAAAATATATAACAAACTGAAGTTAGCATTATGACTTCTTCAGATGAGCTCAATACAAATTCTTCTTAAATTGAGGACTGGGACCAAAGGAAAAACTTGGACGTAATTGGAATACTAATAGCACCTAGACAAAAAATATATATCTAGTACAAAACCATTTCCAACATTTGATCACAGAAGAAGAGTTAAACCTGTGAACATATAGGTAATATCTTTGTCCCATGAGATACATATTCTTCACATATGTGTCTTCCCCATCTGACATCCTTCGAACCTTTGTAGCATCGCTCTCGGAGATGGCATATGCCATTTGAACAGATCCACCTCCAAGATCTACCACCCCAACTGTACTTGAGTACTTCTTTCCCAAATTCCCAATCAAATAATTTATGGTCACCTGCATTATAAAGATGAATATCTATGAAAAGGTAGAAAGGGAAAAGAAACTAAAAACCTCTTATTTTCCAGTTCAACATATCATGATGTCTCTTAAATGGAGAGGAAAGCACTATCTGAAGGATGCAAGTGTGTGATGGAATTAGTTTCTGGTAAGCAACATTTTAAATTCATTTAGGAACGTTAATTACTACACACGACCCAACTATTAATGTTTAGATTTCTTTTTTTTAAGGGGGGAGGGGGGAGGTCATAGAGAAACCGAACTAAATATCGTGAGGCATGTTATAAGAAAATGGAAAAATATCCAAAGAGCCCTTCACAGAGCAAGCCAGCTTGGACCCCTAATGGAAAGTTTAATCTAAGTTATGGTTCGTTCCCACATGATTTGAAAAGTCTTTTTCATGATAAAATTTAAAAGCTAGACAAGATCAACCAATGCAGAAAAGGTGCTATTCTCATAGACATACTCCCTTTCTTTCAATACTTGACTTTTTCAGGCCTATTGTGCAGATACGTGATCATGACACAGAAAATAGATCAGTTAAGTTAGTTAGACAAACACAAACAAGCTGTTAGTGGCAGTGATCAAGAACCATATTGACACAGAAAAGGGCAGGATTGCAAAAAGTGAATTCTATCCTGGTCTCCACAAAAAGAATTCAACTTTGTCCTTTAAGGTCAATTTTCACCCTGTTGAAATTTTTTTCATTCTATCACTGCACCACCGGGGGGATGAGTCCACTTGATTGAAATATGAAAATTGCAGCTCATTCCATGCTTAATTTCACATGATGATAATTGGATTTCAATACAGCAAATGATGTATTCAGCATCCCTTCCTGTTCCAAATGCTGATAAATTATAAACATAGCATTCATCATGAATGTGAAAATGCAATTGCACTCTAGGTTTTTACGAATTGAAGTGTCAGAGCACAGCAGAGTGAATTATTGTGGAATGCTCTGGTTTGAATAATCTAGAAAAAAGTTCAAATGTTGACTCCTCTTTTCATTTTTGCCTCAGTCAACTCTGCTTTTTTATACAATTAATAGAGGGGAAAGGGAGGCAGGTCAGCATTTAGATCCAAGGTATGGAAGAGAGAGTTTCTGGCTATCAACGCTTTTAGTGAACCACAGGAGTGATAAATATATTATACTGGCCACTTATTATTGTTGGGGTTGGGAGCTTAAAGAGAGAGAGAGAGAGAGAGATCAAAATATCTTTTTTTTTTTTTAAATATGTGAGATAGATCTAAATATCACAAGACATAAAAAGCAGATAAAAAATAGCCAAAAAATATTTTAGGGCACAAGCCAATAGCTAGCCAATATCATCCTGTCACAAAAAAAGTTTGTCCGATGCAGGAGCGAAGTCCAACACTCTTAGTCATGTCCAAATTGAGCCCAAAATCCAACCCAAGTTCAAGGGTTGGCAAAACTTATTTGATGCATTTGGGGCCCACACAACTGGATAATATTTTAGGCCAAATTTGGTGAAACAGTCACTTAATGAGCACACTAAATGGATTATATGGGAAACCATCAAAAATCCTATTTCTGATGCCAAAAGGCTTAGTATTGAGCATGGATGAAAATATCAGCAAGTATCTAAACATTGGTCAATATATATTGGTAGCTAGCCCCTAAAACAATTTTTTTCCAATACCACAAAAAACTCTCAACATGGTGCTATATTGGCGATATATAAACTAATATTTGTCTGTCCATTTATGATTTATAAAAAATAATTTTTTAATATATTTGATATAAATATATATTATGTCATACGTCCAATATCACAATGGTTGCAACCAATACAGATGCTAATATTTTCATCCGTGTCATTGAGGGTTTTTCAAGGAGTTATGGCTTGTTGCAAAAAACTGGTCTAGATTTCATTTCTAGGACAAGAAATGAATTATCGCCAGTCCTGAAAGTGCCTTTGTGCTTGACATATGAGATTAGTTTTGATGTTTTTTAACTTTTCCCATGCTTGGAGTGAGGTTCCACGTCAGCTGTACAAAATCCAGATTATGGACAATGTAAGACAGGCTTTGAGTATTATTTTGGATGGAAACTGAGCCTTGAGCTTGTTTATCTCGTCATATATCTCTTGTACACTAATGAGTGGTAAGTAATTATCGATTGCGTGTGTTGTGTGATTGGGTTTTTTCCAAACGCATCCAATATCAAGTTGGTATCAAAGAATTATTATTAAGAAAATCTGATGTACTTGAATTCTTTCTTCTAATGGCTTTTTGTGCACATTGGGTCTAAGAACCACCTGCATCCTAGAGAGATGTTTTAGCTATTGAAATGGATGAGTTGAGAAGAAAAATCCAGCATGTCCAACAAGGTTTCAAATGTTTTGAATGTAATGATATTGATCATTCTCCTGATTCCCTGCCAAAAAATAATGAAGGTGACGGTGTAAATACTTTTCATCATGGTTCTACTAATGATTAGAGAAACTTATCGTGTTGTGCTGGAGTGGGCTGGTTTTTGGGGGAGGCCCAGCATAACACACGACTCAAATACCATGGACTGTGCTGTGTTGTGCCAACTACCATTATTTTTGTCCAAATTTATTGATTACAATAAAAAATGCATAATGCATAACAAAGCAAAAAATTAAAATACAAGAAAAACAAAATACCTCTTTTATTGATCATTTTTTGATAACAAAAATGTACCAAAAAAAAAAAAAAAGAGCTGAAAAACAATTCATTGTATCTGTATGCTCTCTTGGTTTGGTGGTCAAGTGATAATGTTATAGTCATGAAATTGAATAATTGTTGTGATCTAAATAGGTCCTCTTTGATGAGTGTATGGCACAAGGAAAGTACTTTAATTTATGCTTCTATCCTTGAGCTACTACTTTGATTAAGCAGCATTGTGACCATCCTTTCCTTGTCATGAGGTAAGTATAATATTCAGAGTTTAACATCAGACACCACCATGTTGCAACAAGTATTCCCCAACTATACATCCTAGTGAATTCTTTCATCGAGTGCAAAAATTGCAGTCAGAATGATGCTCGACAGTATGCCAATTTGAACAAGATTGCCAAAAGGCTCCTTGAATCGAATACAGATTCAAATGCTCAGACACCCTCTCAGGCATATGTGGTCAAAGAAATGGAGGGTATAAGACATGTTCAGAACACCAACCTAATCAATTGGAGCACAAAAGAATTTTCAAAAAAAATAGTAAGTGACAAACTAAAACAAAGATTAGAGGACATAAAATTAGAGCATAATAATAGCAAAGTAGCACAAGACTGAAAAGAATGAGAGAGTGAGGATGAATTAGAATGAGTTCTGAGGTGTGGAGGGAGTGGGGTAGGGTGGGAGTATTTTCAGAAAATTCAAAATTAAATAAAGAATAATAAGAAAGGTTATGCCATGCTGGGGGCAGTCACACACAGGCCAGGCCCTAGGCTGCGGGTTGGCACTGCCTACAAGAAGAGAGAGGAGGATTAGCATTTTCTCATAAACTAGAACATGCAGGGCACAGCATTGTTCATTGCATGTTGTGCTTAAAGGTGGCGCGGAACATGATGCACTTCTACTAATGATTCTAGTGTTGAGTCCACATACATCAACAACAAAGAAGTCATTATGAAAACCTCAAGATTACGGAGTCAAAGTTCAGATTCTAGACTTTGAAGGTCAATTCCATCCATATGAGTTCCTTGATAAGTTGTACACAATTTAGATGATTTTTGAATTGAAATAACTTTTAGCAGAAAAGAAGGTAAATCATGTGGCTCTCAAACTAAAAAAAAAAAAGCCTTCTCTTTGGTGGGAAAATTTGAAGAAACAAAGAGCACACAGGGGAAGGCACAAGATTAAATTCTGGAGAAAAAGAAAAGGCAGGGGATGAGAAAATTCATGCTAGAAAACTAGAGGCAAACAATTTTCCTCAAATGTCACAATCTGAAACAATTGGACCCACAAGTTGGTGAATGAACCATTGAATATGAACACCTCATGTCAAAGTGTCATATCGTTGAACTTGGTCAAAACCATCATACATTATTTGGGAGGCTTGAAGTAAAATGTAGGTAATTCAGTTAATTTTCAATCCTATTAGTCTTTTAATGATGCGAGGAAGCTAACCCTCAATGTAGAAAAACAACAAAAAAGATGTGTGAAGAAGTTGATTAGTCCAGCTCACAAGAGCAACTTTTATTGGGGAGTACCTCTTCATATAGGCTACTATGCTGCAAAATCTTCTGGTTCAAAGCCACATTAGAAGAATGATGTTGAAATAGGTTCTAAATATGCAAATTCCAGGGGTGGTGCTAGAAAATACTATAATTGTCAGGGCTATGATGGGGACAATGCTTCTGATTGTCCTACTCAAAAAATAATCACCATTGCTGAAGGTGAGGCAATTGAAGAAAGGGGGGGAATAAAACCAAAATTTTTCAAAAGAAGACAAAGAAATCACCTATAGTGATCACAAATATTAGTTGTTATCCAAAGAAGTTTGAATGTTTCCCGTGAATAGGATGACAATTGGCTTCAGTTGAATATTTGCCATACTGGATGCAGTTCTAATGGCAAGATTTGTGATGCTATTATTTATCATGTGCTTGTAAAAATGTGTCAACTCAAATGGTGGAGAAACTCCAATTTAAAACTCAAACACATCCACAACCCTACAGATTGAAGTGGTTTGGTAAGGGCATTGAATTAAGGTAAACAAGAAATATCGTGTTTCCTTTTCCATTAGAAAACACCACAAACAAGGATAAAAGTTTTGTGTGATGTTGTTTCCAAAGTCTTGTCATTTGTTACTTGGGCGTCCTTCAGTGTAGTAAGAGGGTAGTTTGTTCATGATGGATAAAAAACACTCATACTTTTATTAAGGATGGAAAGAAGATTGTTATGGGTCATTCTAAACCAATGTTAATTACTTCATCTTCAAAGGGCAAGGATCCATTTTATTAGTAAAACTAAAGTTGGGATATGATTGATAGCTTTAATTTGGTTTATGCTTTTGTTATTGAAGAAAATGAAGCTGAGACAAGCAATAATCATCTTGTGGACCACCTCCTTGACTTTGATGACATGACGCCAAATGGAAGCTGGATGGTCTCTTTCTTATGAAAGACATTCAACATTGTGTTGATCTAGTTCCTGGTTCCATACTTCCTACTAAAACAACTTATAGGATGAATCATAAAGAACATGAGAAACTGCAGCAACAAGTTAGAGAACTTCTAGCAAAAGGGATTGATTCATGAAAGCAGGAGTCCTTGTGTGGTTGCAGCTTTGTTGATTCCCAAGAAGAATGGATCTTAGCTACGTGCATTGACATAGCAATCAACAAGATCACTATCAAGTACCGATTTCCTATCCCTCAACTTGATGATCTTCTAGACCAACTTCGTGGAGCTATTGTGTTCTCCATTTCATTGTTTGTGACAAGGAGTTATATTTCATCCGTCATGCTCTAGATCATTTACTCACTCCCGCAAGAACTTATTCTTTAATTATGAGCCTTTGATGTATTAGGCACCTAACAGAAGCATAACAAACAACATGCTAGCTGGATCGAGCTAAGCATATTCGTTGTCCAATAAACACACGACAGGAAAGTTACAGGATTCAGAGTGGTGGAGTTGTATGAGGATGACACCGATTTCGATTCTGTTTAGAAAGCTTGATCTGAAGGGACAGTTGATCCTTTCTTCTTACTAGATGGTTTCCTATTCATGGATAATAATCTTTGAATCACGTAGATAATTTCCTACCCTATAAATACATCTTTTTACACATATGCCCTTGTCCTTTGTCAACGTGTCACATCTATATGGCGCACAGCCTCTGTGCTCCTCAGGCCATCCATAACAAGATGTTGAAGAAAAAGCCAAATTGTTAGGGCTAAGTAATTTATAATATAAATTGGGGTAAACTAATGTAAAAAAAGTAGCTCAAACAAACTAATATAAGGCATAGCTCAAGACTAAGTATGATGGCTAATGAGAAGGGATGAATCCTGATCATCAAAAAGAAAAGGACCAACAGCAAGAAACTAAAATGGTCTACTTGAAGGCACCAAAAGGGGCAGGGATTAAAGGGTAAAGAACACAACAAATTAAAATAAGGCAAAACATCAACTGCAAGCTAAATCAATTGCTTGCACCAGACAGTAGACCTTAGGTATAGCAGTCAACCACCTCAAACAGCTAAACTAAGCAAGAACGAGAGAACTTGCAGCCATAATCAGCCAACTATAGTCAACCCCTCCAACAAAGTCCACAGAGAGCTCAGCGAAGGAGAGAAACAGGAACTCTAACCAGGCGAACAACACCAAGCAAATCAATGCAGTCAGAAGAAGCTTATTGTCACCACTAAACCCTTGGGAGAAGGACAAAGCAAAGAAAATCAACTAGAGTTCTGGGAAACCAGCACAATGCCATAGTAAGAGTCAGCAAGAGCACAGGAGTAAAACCAGCATGAGATGACAGTCATAACAAGACAAGTCAAATCCATCATGCAGCAGCACAGTTGTGACATCGGTGAAACAAAATCCTAACAAATCAATAAAGGAACCAATCAGCGATAGTGGGAGAAGCACAAAATGATATTGAAAGCATAGATGCCAAGAAAGGGTAACCAAAACAAAACCCAATAAGAAGAGAGTAAGAACATCACCACCTTACCCATTAGTTTCTATTTTCACTTTTCCTCATTTCTCAAGAAAAAAAGATAGCAAGAAATAAAATACATATACCCAAAAACTAAAATTAAAAACACACACACAAACACAAACTTTATAGAACGTACACACCAAAAAAAGTAAGATGATCAAACCTAGGTTGGGAAAAACAGTAGAGGCAAACTACAAACAAATAGTAAAGAAAAGGAAAAAAGAAAAGATGGCACAAACGGAAACCTAGATCCTCCAACACAAGACAAGAAAGAGGCCACCAATCATATTACTTCTCTTCTTCTTTTTTCCCCTTCCAGGAAAGGGCCTATCCAGAAAATGCATGAACAAATTCAAGATCACATTATCAAGCAAAATGAGAAGTACAGGATCAATCAAACAAGTATACAAGAGCAATTGCATTCAAGGAAGGAGGTTTGGCCTGGATTTATATTTTAAAAAAATGGTCTTCAGGTAAAAATCACTCTGAACTATTACCTAGAGTTAATGACCCTTTTGAAGGTCTTCTGACATGTGGGTGAAAATGTCTGTAAAATTGAACTACCAGGAGGTTATAATATTTTAGCTACATATTAAATGTAGCAGATCTTTAATGGAGATGAAGGCTAAAATAGACTCAAGGTAGAGTAATCAACTGGGGGCAGCCTGATGCATGAGCAAGGCCCTACACTTTTAACTACATCCAAATTAAGCCCAAAATCTAACCCAAGTTCAGAGTTGGCCAACTCTTATTTATTGCATTGTCAGGGCCCGCACAACTGAACTATGATTTAGTCCATATATGGCCATACAGCCACAATGAGCACACTAAATGGGGTGACATAAAAAAAAAAATACTCAAAATCTTGTTTCCAATGTCTTGAAGGCTGGGTAAAGGTGATTTTACAAGGGCATTATGGTTGGTTGTAAAACCTAGTCTAAATTTCATTGTTTGGACCACAGTTGAATTATTGCAAGTCTTGAAAATAGGCTTCGCCATTAAACTACAAGAATAGCTTAATTTCTTCCTTTTCCCTTGTTTGGAGTGATTTTCCAAGTCGGTTCTATAAGTATCCACATTATGGATAATGTAAGGTAGACTTTATGTAGTATTTTGAACAAAAATTGAGCATTTATCTTGTTTATCTAGTTATCTTTTCATGGATTTCTTGAGTGTTGAGCGTCTTGTCCTGTACCTCTAAGAAGTGGTGAGCTGAGTAATTGATTTACTTATCTCTAAAGATTAGTGCGCAACTATGCATTGTAAGTGCTGTGTGATTGATTTCATATGTTCCAAATTTATATATCACTGTTTTCCATCAATGTTTTTAAATTGCATTTTAGTTAAAATGCATTTTTTCCTTCTTTACCTATTGTTTTATTAAAGGCTACGAACTTAGGTCTAATCAGTAAGGTCTAGAAGGACAGAATATAGATCAGCTAAACTAGTTACTTGAGCTCTAACACGCTGTAGGTAGGAGAGTTCGAGAGCCATTTTGACAAATCCACAGGGAGGTTTGCCAAAAGTGAATTCTATCTAGCTCTACTTGAAGAGAAATCGCCATACATTTTCATTTTCATCATATTCTTTTCTTTTTTTTTCATTTCCATGCATCCCAGTGGCAGATAAATTGTGGCCCTCATTCCATGCTTGAATTTAGTATAGCTGGATAGTTATTGGACAACTCCTCCAGTAGGTTTTCAGCTTCAATCACAAAGAAATCAGGATTTGACAAAGGCGAGAGATAGAGTTGACAAGCAAGAGAGTGAAAGATGAGAGAGGTTGGGAAAGACTAAGAAAGAGACTCAGATAAGAAGAGAAAGAAGGATGTAGCCCAAATGAAATGACTTGTTATTTCCAAAACTGATTCGCTCTTGCAAGGGTTAGCTATATCTACAAATGCCATCCAATTTTCACAAACTGTTGAATCTGTTAGTGAAGGCCTAACAATCTTAACAGCTTCCTACATCACTTACAATGTTTCAGCTAATTCTCCCATCAATTGATGTTGCTGCTGGGGCAATCTGTTGTGCTGAATTGTTCTGTTGTGTGCTCAGTCTGTTACTTGCTGTTTTGTCCAGCTGGTTCAAAACAATTATTTCCCTGGCTGAGATCAGACTTTTCCTCCAGCCTGGAATTGGGAAATGGCTTTACAGGAACTCCACAGCTTCCCAAGTGATATTTTTGAGAGAAGGTTTGTCCATTGGATGATGGATTGTTGGGTCAAAATGCCATGTCATACATATTTTGGTACTCAACTGCTTCCACAGTGGTGAATGACTTTGGCAAACTTCTGGATATACTTGCCAACTGTACTTGCTCAGTTATGCCAATTGAATTTGCGAGCCCTCCTTTTGGAAAGATACCTTCAATTGTTGGAAACCAAAGATAGTTGGGTTGTAGTATCTCATCAATCCACTCCAAGGAACATATCAAAAGTTCCTAAAGAAATAAGTCCCAAATCCTTGTGAAAGGTATGAACCTGCATCTGGCAATAGAAGCCATGCCATTCAGTTTTGCTGAGCATTTTACCCATTGGCCCTTTCACTCTTAAGGGCACAGTATCCACCAAGTCAGCATTTGTCACAGTAGCTACTTTGGGGTGCAAGAAGTTGTATGCTTTCATCATCAATGAGAATTGTGAGCACTTGTCCGTGTTTGATCCTTTATCTGAACCGTGTTATGGGAAGGGCTTCCAGATATAGCATGTATAGAAACTTCACATGTTCTTTCTCATCAATATTATAACATTTCTCTTCCTGAGTCTGTTACATTTCAGTTACGATATTTTGACTGTTCATTCACATATATGGCATGGAATCAATTTTCATTGCATCTGTAGCATAGTCCCTTAGCCTTCTTTTGTTCCAGTGATACAGTGGGATTTGCTCGGGTATGGAGTGGGGTCAAGGTGGTGTTACTGTGTGAGACATAAGATGAAATATTTCTGCCCAAATATGGTAGTGGGGGTTTAGAAGGAAAATAAGGATTATGCTGCAGATCTGGATTGGCTTTTTTATTGATAGCTACAAGAGTCTGTTGTTCTAGTTTTGCAATGTCAAAAGCTTGTGCTAGCGAAGATGGTTGATGTACTTTTACCACTGGTATGACTTCCTCTTTCAGACCACTACAGAAACTAGTCACCAAATAGGATTCAGCAAAAGAGGAGTTAATACTCAACATGTGGGCTCTTAGGATCTCAAACTGCTCCTGGTATTCTGTGACAGAGGAATGTTGTTGCAGTTTGAAGACTTCATTACATCAGGAAGGCTTAGTTAATGAATCTGCCATACACATTTACTTTGAAAATGTCCGAAGTAACTGTAACATGCTGTTGCACATAGCCTTGGTACTGCACATCAGCTTTAGCTTCCAAGAACATGGATGCAAAACCCATTTCCCAGTTTTCAATAACATGACATAATAGAATGTACTTGGTGCACTTTCAAATACAACTCTGAGGATCATCACCATAAAATATTAGGAATTCTAATTTGGTACGAGTAGAATGAAAATTTCGATGGCCAGATGTCTCTCCAAATTCAGGAATTTGAGTATAAAGAATGGGTCATAATTCTGGCATCTATGGACAAGAATTCTGGCCTCGCTTGATTCCTAGTGAAGAATTCCGCCATTCACTTGCCCATTTTATCCAATATACTGCAAAAGGACTTAATTATGCAGATTCATCCAACTTCAATGCTGCAATCTTTTCACCCAACATCTATTGTATGTTGTCCAGGCTTCCTGCTGCCATTGGTTCATTTGTTCTTCCATATTCTTCTTTTTCCCCGAAATTATAAGAGGGTAAAAAATATTGTGTGATTTCAGTGTCTAACAAGATGGGTAATAGGCTCAGTCACTAAGAAATCAGGATTTGACAAAGGTAAAAGAAAGAAATGAGAATAAAGAGAGAGATAGGGAAAGATTCACACACACACACACACACACACACAAACACAAACACACACAGTTCAAAAAAGAAAGAAGTAACTGACTCAATAAATTGACTTGTTATTTTCAAAACTGTTTTGCCCTGTTTAGACAATTGCTATTCAATATTCACAGGCTGTTGAATCTGGTTAATGAAGGCCAAACAATCTTGACAGCCTCCTACTTCAGTTACAATAGCTCTTCCAGAGTGGTATTGTACCGATGGTTCTGCCCCCTGGGAAGGGGAACTTCTTTGCCCTCCAACTATTGGTACATCAATATCTGTTCAATCCAAGATCTTAAACAGCTTTTTTTTTACATACACTTTCCATTTATCAATGATACAAGTTGAATCCTAGATGTAAAAATATAAGGGGACACCCTTCTCCATCAAAATCCCAACACCTGCAGCTATTGCTCTACTGCAATCTGTTATGCCGAACTGTTCTGTGCAGTGTCCTTATGAAACTTGCTGTTCTGCCTTGCTGGTTCATAACAGTTTCCTACCCTTTTTCAGGTGTGAAGTTTCCAACTACCGGGGTAATTTTTATTTAGGAAGCTAGAAAATGATGCCTTACCTTTCTGTTATTGAAATAACCAGTTTAATTAATATTGGTAGCAATACCTTCCTTAGAGTAAGCTGAGCCACGCCACAATATAAAAGCTCAAGCTCAGTTGGACTTGCATTTAGTAGCTTGACTTAAGCTTGATCAAGCATGAAATTCCAGGCTCAAGCTTGAGTAAAGTTCAAATAACCTGAGCTCAGCTTAACTTGGCCCACACTCAAACTCAAGCCTGAGCCTAGATCAGGCAAAAATATTACCATGTTTCCTACATTATATTGATAATATTTTCCACAATTGGCCAACAGGTGACAAGATATTCATAATAATACTTTTCAAAATTATTATCGCTTATTCATTGGTAATTATTAAAGCTCGATTAGGATAGCAAGTTTTTGAGTCAAATTGCCAAAAGCTCAAGCTCCACTATTTAGCTATTCAATTAGCTCAAGCTCAAATCAAGTCGAGGTAGTGCAGTATTTTGTGGAGTCAAGCTCGAGTAGCTCATGAGTTGACCTGCATCATTTACACCTCTAGTCATCATTGCTGCCATTGCCTTCATCCCAGAACATCCCCCCTACAACACACACACACACACACACACACACAAAGCAAAGCAAAATGAAAGAAAAAGATATTCAATCTGAAATGTGTCTTTTTCGAATGGCTATCTACTACCCTTGAGTAACGCATGGCAAGAAGTGAAATATCATCATACTGGTAGATAAGTCAGGAAGGGAAAGCCAGTGGAAATTGAGCCAGGTCATAAGCCAAGAAAATGGGTATGCCACCACAAAGCGACCCTTGATTCAGCAGCAAAAAAAAATTTTTTAACTCCACAAATGTCCCAAAGGTATTTGACTAGTCTAAAAACATGTACCAGATGTCAGAAACTCAACTATACTTACATTCTTACTATATCTAAGAAGTGTCAGTGACTCAGCACATGAATTTAAAGTAGGGGCATAGCTTTGTTATCGCCAAATGGGTCTCATGATTCAAGGTTTCATTACAACAATACATCGATCAACAACCATGGTACAAAGAATCTGCATTCCAAGGCTTTGGATCTTCACAAAATCATCACGAAGCTCAAAGAGGGCTTAGTATAATTACAAATTTTAGTCTCTAGATTTTGGTGGAGATTCTAGTGTTTCCTTGAAGCACAAAACATAGTTCTAAAAATGATTTTTCGAGGACAGATGTTTCAGGAAGGAAAGCTGAAGTTAACAATTTTAACGTATGGTTAAATGGCCTGTAAGCCGAGTACAGATGCTTTGTCAATCACCCAAGGAAAACACGGTCAGGGTGTTTGTGTCACAAGTAGACTAACGTGAGCTTAATAGTCAACAGGAGAGTGTTCTCCTTTAAGATTTTACCAATGTCGACTCATGCTTGCTCAGCTAGGTGGAAACAGTCACCTGCATACTCTTTAGTCAACTGTTACTTCAGCAAAAATTAACTCACGTGAATTAGAGCTCTAATTTACAAGCCAACTGTGAGATTTTACTTATCAAACTTTTTCAAACCTGCTAACATTAATTCAAATGGTCATATTTCTAATTTTCCTGATAAATAATCAAGATTTGCACTAGTTTTACACAGGGTAAGTTCTACAAAGAGCATTGAAGTGCATATCTAAACTTTGAATTACATGCTTGAGTTTTCTTAAGCTTCATTGAGGTATTGTGTGCAATAGTAGGTGCTACGCTAGCAAATCTGAGTTAGATTATCAAAAACTGCTGAGATACTTTTGGTGCAAGAGTTTGAAAGGTTCTCAAAGAAAACACTTAAGGAATGTGAACGGTTGAGCAATTACCTAAATAAATCATGTCTTCCTTGTGAAGCTGAGGGTTGCGAAGAATCCATTTTTGTAAATTAGTTTCTTATTATATGGTGAATTTGGTTGAAATCCTTAGAATAAAAAGTGTACATCCCGATGTGATGGTGCATGGACCAGGATTGGATTTGGTGTCAGACAACTCTTACTCCAATCCTCCCAATGTAACGAGTTCAATCAGCTATTCACAGCCCTTTCAATCTCACTGCTGCCTCCGTCTCACTGCCACCCTCATTGACACATTTGACCGCTGTTACGATTTATTCTCTCATTACTCCAATCTTCGTAGTAGCTCGATCTTAGTTGATTTTTGGTTGTTTCAGTTGATTTTCTAATACCATTCTTTCTCTTCGAGCAAAATAGCATCTGACTGCGGATATTTTATTTTCCCATGCCACAAGTCCCTTTGCACTTTCAGATACCAGCTCCACCACAAATTTTACCGCTGTAGCCCACTTAACAACCCCCACATAGATGTCACTTGAGGAGTTGTTGCACAAATTCATGCAACATCGGGTCGATATAAATGCACATCGAGCAGATATCATTGCCTGGCACACAAGGGCATTTGATGACATTTGTAATAGTCTAACCCATATAAAAGTCCGAAGTGTCCAAGAGAAGAAAAAGTTATCTATGCAGCCAATGCCCAATCCCCAAGCTTAACATCAATTGGGAGAGGATTTGAATAACAAGTAAATTGAAGAGCAAGTTTAGGCTATCACTAAACTCTAGAGTGAATTTGTCATTAATAATTCCACAAATCCCAATACTTAAAATGTACGTGATAACCTGAGTGAAATTGAGATAGAGAAACTAAATGCAGCTTGAGAATGAGAATCCTTTGCTAGGAAACCCATATGTGACGAAGTGAGGTAAAAAGAAAAATCGGAAAGGATAAAAATGGGGTCCTCTGAAAGATACCTTTGACAATGAGGATGAGGTTTATCCTATCATTGTTTCATCCATCCTCACTCCTAATCAAGACAAATAATTCATGGAATTGTTATCTCAACATAGAAAATGTATAGGTTGAAACCCTTTTTCGAGGCTTATATCTCTAGTGCAGAGTCCTTCTGGTTGGAAAACTCAACACTTATGCAATGATTTTTTGTATTTTTTATAGTAGAAGTAGATTTCTATTTCTTTGTTCAACTATATTCATTAACTTTGTTTTGATTTAGTTTTATGCATTCAAGTAACACATCTTGATACATGCAAAGTACTCAGGTAACTTCTTTTCCTCTTCACTTATATTTTTGCAGGATGTATTTATATCGAGGACGATGTTCAATTTAAGTGGGGATGAGAATCTATTTTCATATATACCTACTAAATATTTTTTTTATAACTTTCAAAAAACAATAAAAAAATATATTTCAAAATTTTGTAAGATACTTAAAAACATCACTTGAATGCTAGCACTGAAGTGAAAAAGATATTATGAACTATTGGATTCAAGCATCAACTCAACTCTACTTTTTTTCCTGTTTTGTGACGTCTTATGATTTCATTTCGAGAGGAATAGCCTAATCATGCATATTTGTTTTACCCATATCCATTTATTGAACTAGTACGTAGATCATCACCTTGTTATAATAGAAAATTGATACTTGAATGAGATTTTAAGATCATTCTTTATTTGAGAGAGTATTTTCATTTACTCTTTAATGATTATTTTCTTTTAGCATTGATTATTGAATAACTTCATTATATTTGTTTTGAATTTATATTTCTAACTAAATTAACCAAAGTTAAGTATCTGATTTTTACACATGTGGATAATTCTTATTTACCTTGTGGAAGACTAAAAGGCACATTTCTGGATATTTTGAGCTTAAACCTATTTTTTTATTTGTATGTGTACCACTTGGAAACTTGTTGAGCATATTGTACACAAGATTAAAGTTTGTGATTATTTTCTTTAGTTCACCCACAATGACAAGTTAACCTAGACAAATTATACACTTATCCCACCCTTATCCTTGAGATACAATGATTATTGAGGGGGGAGGGTAGAAAAAAGGTGCATGCTAAAAAATAAAGAGACAAAAACAACAGTAAAAGTTGTTACACGTTTTGGTACTCTAACCCTAAAAAAAAAAAAAACCATGGAATAATCGTTGGTCTAGGAATTTAAATGTTCTTGTAAGTGCTCCTCTTCTTGCAAAAAATGAAAGGAAAAAAAAAAAAAAGATGAAGATGAACAGAAGAATGTCTTGTGCTTATGGATATGTCTGAAGAAGAAAAAACAAGCAAAGTTGTTGGGACTCAAAGAAAAATCATTGCTCTCAAGGCCTTTGAACATTTCATATCACTTCTTTGTAGCTATAATCCCATAGCAATTAAAGATCTGAAAAGACCTAGATGAAACATGATCGATGTTTATAAATTGATCTTCCTTGCTTTGTTTAATTTGACTTAAATGTAAGTTTAGTTTCATTTGGCTCATAATTATGTGCAAATCTTGAGAATAGCCTTGAGTTAGACCATTCTTTGTTTAGAGTGTATATCTAGTGAGGTTTGAAGTTGAGGCTAAAAGGTGAGGTTCATGTGTCCTAGCATAAAATAGGTCCTAACAAAATGTATTCATACACACACTTAAACTTTCTAAATGTTTCATATAAGAATGATCGAGACATGTTTCTTTTTAAGTTACACACTTAAATTATATTGTTCATCAAATTAATGGTTGAGACCTCGGCATTCATGCAATGTTTTATAAAGAGCCTAAGATGTTTGATGATATCAGCGTTGGAAGTCCTAACAAGACTCCACTTGTCCACCAGGGCCATCTATAGGTCTAAATGCTCATTATATACGCTAAATGCAATCGTGAGACTTATGAAAGTGGAGTTTCATTTTGAGTTTAATTTTAGTGTTCTCAGTTTTTTAACATTGTTAAGGGATTAGAAATGAATAGGTAGAAATATATGATTAACAATGAAGATTATAATTTTATCATTATTTATTTATTGGTATTTCCTAATAAACTATGCTTTTATTATCAGTTTATTTATTTATTTTAATTTTATAATTTTAGAGATTTAAAGTTTACATTGAAGGCTGTGTATGAGAAAAAAATGTACAAATAAACATTCATTTTGGTAGGAGCTTGCATAATAAAGGAAATAAATAACCGAGGAAATAAACTCTCACAAAAGGAAAAGATGATCACGTTAGAAGCAATCAAGAAGAAAAAGGAAATAAATCAAAGGAACAAAGGAGAAAAGGAAATAAATATAAAAAGGGAGAAAGAAAGAAAAAAAAAGGAAAAAAAATTGATAGGGGGGGAACGTTGGCTCACGGAAGAGGATCTTTTGGGGGAGTTTTGTAGAGATTTTAGAATGGTTAGGTGTGGTTTAGAGTTTTGTTAATCATAATTTTATTCTAGTAGTTAGTTGTCAAACATTTTTATTTTTATGTGCAGTAGCACCAATTTTGATTTACTTCGCGAAATTTGATTGTTGATTCAAGCTCTGCTTAGTTATTCACTAAATTGGTAGGTTTTATTATCGCTGCAATTTGTTTATATTTATGCAACTTAGATTTATTATTGCACTTGTTATTTTTATCTTTAGAAGTTCTTATCCTTTGTTTGAATTCATCATCTAGTTAGAAAAAACAGTTTCATTGTATTCAATCATTATTTCCCGCATTAATTTTTCTATGTCGTGCACTATTTAGTTAAATTTAATGTTTCCTTCTTGCAAATCTTATTCGTTTTTAAATTAGTCCTTTTATTTGTTCCAAATTTACAATTTTAAAAATTTCTTAAATGTTTTAATCATGCTTTATTCAAAGTAATTGCCTTTTGTTTTATTTTCACATTAATTCATTTTAAAAAAAACTCTAAAATCTAATCCTTTGATTTTTTTTTTTTTTAAAGAATTTCTATAGGAAAAATCATGTACTTTTCGATTTATCTCGTAAATTTCTGATATTGGAAAACAATTCTCTATAGATATGATTTCAATTTACCTGATAAAATGACATTGCACTCTTATACACTTGCAAGAAAAAATATACACCATTTGAAGTCAATCAATTGTGACCGGTAAAAATTCACATCGTCACAACTACGATCCATTAGTATCAGATAGAAGCTCCTATGTCTCTAGTCATATAGTCCATTGCTACTAAATAAACAATCCACAAAAGGATAATTTAGTAAGCACTTTTAGGTTAGAAAAGTAATATCATAAAAATCATATGAAAATGTTGTCTTTTAGTAGGAACACTCACGAGGAAAGTAACCCAACTCGTCACATAACAACATTTAACCATCGTTTTGTCTTTCTTCCGTCAAATCGTTTATAATACTTGTGGTTTGGTTGTATTTTTCGGCATATTCTTCTTAGGGTTGTAAAAGTTGCATTTATGTTTTTGTTCATTTTCCAATCCCTCTTGCGTTTAGAGCACATAGCCCATTATAAAGCTGGATTGAACAATAAAAGACACATCCTAGAGATACAGCCAATACTAATCCTCTAATTTACACGATAGCAACCTTAGTGAAAGTCTAGAAAAATTTCTTAAAGATTGAGGCTTACTATTTACATGCTTTAAATTATCACGTAGGAATCTGATATCAGCTTAAACGTATTGTTCATCTAAAAAGTCTAGCCGACCTCAACTCTAATCAGCATGGGCAACTTTTTCAAAAATCATCTTATAGAATGATTAGGATGTAGCCTATAAGTGTGAAACTTAATATTCAGCTATAAATTTTTGTTACAGCAGTACCTCAAACTTTTCTTTCAAAGTCATCCACATATCACTTGTGGCTAGGTACTGCAGATACTAATATGATGAGATCATAAATATTGTAAGCAATTACACTATGGTCACATTTGGTATGATAGAGGGTTTCAATAAGCTCATGTTCCTCGTGAACATAATATATCGTAAAGGTGTTAAATTACTAAGTTTTCACCAAATTAAACAAATCCGAATATGTCAAAATCACGACATAGTTCTCAAACTCCATTGCTAATTTATCATAGAGATGTTAACTAAAGCATAAATGCTCAACACAATACAGTATTTTGCAATACATGCAAATTAAATAAATGGTATTCTAACATAAGGCACAGAATCAAAATTTCACTATATTCCCAATCCTCATCCAAAATCCAAATGTCCAAAAATCATTGATTCAATGCAACTATACAAAATCTCATTCAAAGACAAACCTTAAAACTTCCAATCAAAAAAAGCATACGAGGCAAAAATAAATTTTACATAGACCTATCAGACAATGTTCATATCATAATGTATTATCTTGATCTAAAATGACAATAAATATTAAAATAGCTATCATATACAATACTAAAAACACTTTGTGTTTGCAAACAAATAGAGGATCAAATTCTAATCATACTCTCTTTCAAAAATTAAATTGTAAAATAGTATAGTCTACAATATAATATACTATCTCTGGCCCAACTCGATTAAACCACGGATATGACAAACATAACTAACAATGGAAATAATATTCACATTCCCGCCGAGATATAATCATACTAATATATCTTAAATATATCAATTGTTCATCATAAATGCTTGCTTCCTTAAGCTTCGAAATATCCCATGCAATCATATTCTAACAAATAGGCATAAACTCAAACAGTTTAACTATATCCACAATAACAATGTGTAAATCATAAATATGAGGACATGGGGCACAGAACTAAAAATATTTTACAAATAAAATCACATTATTCTAACATATATAAAATATGTTATGAATATTCAAATAAAAGTCAGAAAAACGTGAATGAAATAATTTTAGCCACCACTATAATAATAACTCTCTCTGACATATATTACAAATTCCATATAAAATTTTTCCAAAATTTTCTTTCCCATAAATAATTTTCTGATAACTCTGAACATATTTTCCTAAGAAAAATTATTGTTAAATACTTAGAGAATCTGAAAATTTAATCTTAATTAACATAAAAATGTATCTCAAATTATGAATAGAGTAGTGATTGAAAATATACATAAAATAGCTATGGAATAGTTCCCATGTGCGCACTGGTTTGGCACCTTCTGACTACATCAGCAGCAAGCCACTCCCACAGATGCCCTTTCGGCAAATGTATCCCATGCGCCACCCTTCCATTCTCTATGTAGTACAAAATTTTAGATGCTCCATTTTAGAAACATCCCGATTCTATCGATATAGTCATATTTTCCTAAAGGACAATCTAAAATAGAGTTCAAAACACACATAGGTGACTGAAAATGGGACAATATGAAAGTGACTCATAAAATCAAAACACAGTGTTTTGGATTGTACAAGAAAACACTATGTTTCAATGAATTTCTTCAATTTCACTTTCCAAAATAAAATGTTTTAACCCAAAAATATTCGAAACTTTCAACCTTCATAATTTTTGCTACAATTGTCCAAAAAACAAAAAAAACATCCGTATAAATATCATTTGAAAGCTCATGATAAGCACTACACATACATCTAAATTTTGTGACATGAAAAAAAAAAAAAATTGCAGAAAGTTATGGCCTTCCCAAGTTTTGGGATTTACAAAACATGTTAAAATATTCCACCAAAATACAGAGAGATAAAATTTAAAAATATTGCATGAACATTGATGGGTTCAGTACGAATATAGGCCAAAAAGAACAAGGCTCAGCTGGCAGGATGGCCCAGCCAGGCAATGGGGGCCCAAGAGGTTTCTCGCGAAGCCTAGTACCGTGAAAAGGATCGTGGGCTAAAAAGGCCGCGCCAAGGCCCATTAGACATCTCCTGACGCACGCCCAATCACCATCCGTCTGCACTTCTCCCCAAGATGGCTGCAGACTGGCAGCGCAGAAAGCGCCAATTCAGGGAATATTAGCCAATGATAGATGAAGTCAACTCTGGCAGGCCGCAGCGCTGCCGCCTTGCATTAGCTCAGCCAATCACGGCGAAAGGTGACCAAGCCCGTGCCGGCCATGCCAGCGACAGTTTCCGCGCCATTACAAGATGACAACTGACACCGCTGGTTACCGTCACCACTCAGCGGCCGACGAACCTAGGCAGAACACCTGTCACAGGTTCCCGCACCCAAGGTTTCCTCCACGGAGCTTACAAATACCTTCTCCTACTCAGGAGAAGGGAGGATTCCATCATCCAAGGCCACTCGAGGCACCTCTAAGCTACCTCAAGCTAAGCTTCGAACCAAAACGCGAGGAGAAAGAACCAACTCTCTCCCCTTTGAAACCACCACTCTAGTCTAGTAATTTTAGTGAGCCACTCTCCGAAGCGTACAAAAGGAGCCAAAGCCTCCTCTAATCCCATTTGCACCCCTTGCATACAAGCATCTGTGCATCCCACATCACGTTAACCTTCACACGCTTGCATTTTTCTATTTCCTGTGAAAGATTTCTGACTTGAGTATCGGAGGATTTACGGTGGGAACACTTCCCACCATCCTCTGACCTCTTATTTGTAATTTGTAGTGCACAGCCCAGTTTAAGAGGCGCAGAGACCAGATCCATTCGAGCTCAATGCGATGCGAGGAATCCAAGGCTCCCTAATCCGCATGATATCCCGGACCCAAGGATGCATCAAATATAATATCACATTTATAACAATTAAGTTTGAAAAAAAAAAGTAATTCATATTTTCTAAAAAATGAGCACAAAGTTTGACTAACCAAGAATGCAATATGCCCTAAGCAAAAACATTGTGCCATGAAACAACCACTAAGGGCTTTGATACTAATGAAGATAAATATGTCATAAATATTTTGAAAAATATGAAACAAGACTAACCTATTTATGACCTAAATAACAGCGAAAACACCGGGATCAGTTGAATCATTGGCGACAGCTTGCTTTAAGTCCGAGATATAATCACAAATGGAAAATACCCATCCATGATCCAAATACATTTGCGGTTTTTGTAATTTAAGTGAAACAAATAAAATCATCACTATTGTCTTTCACCCAACATTTGGGACCCGCTGATTAGAAGGAGAATATATTATCTCCATTATCAAATCTCCCCCCTTCAAACTGCCACATAAGCTTATCTATTTCTTTTTTTGATGGCTATTTAGTATTCTCAAATTAACCTCCAGGGAGTACCTCGTGTGAAAGTGGGTAGTTGGAGTGTAGTGGACATTTCAGATGGATGACTGGGTTGAGATATTTGACCAAAACTAATTAACTCCTTCAATATTAGACGGTTGGGTTGGCCCATCATGGGCGGACCCCATACATCCAAAATAATCTAACAAAAACATTTCTAAGATTAGTAATTGAACAAATCTATCCTTTATGTAGCAGGATGTTCTCTTCCAACCAAAAAATAGTAATCTATCAATAGGATATTCAAATTTTGTCAAGTTCTCTTTCCAGGCAGGAAGTTCTATCCTCTACATGACAACTAATTTTCTATTTGGTGGTGCACTACGTGCAGAGGATAGTAATTAAACTCTCTTTTAAAGAAAACATTAACAAAAAATAGCCCAACTTATTTCCTTTACCAGAAGAATCCTTAATCGGTGAACTACTTAAAACATTTTCAGATAGAGAGCACTTGGAGATTCTTTGCGTATAATGGTGCTCCCTCTTACTAATTATTAAACGATTAGAGTCTTAGACATTTCATGAGGTTATAATGGCAAAACAGCTATAAATAATTTCACCTTCATTTAATTTCCACTCGTATCCAAATAAGGGAAGGTAAGTTTCTTTTTTAAGAAAAGGCATCCTGACAATATAAGGAAAATTCTATTTTTAAATACTCTCATTCCCTACTTTTCACTTCCTTTTTGCTCCCATTACCTTATAAAATTTTGCCAAACAGACTGTTTTGTCTTGAAAGACCACCCAATTCAGCTCTTAGCTCCTTAGGTTATAAATAATACAAAAGTATCGATTTGGTAGGCACATTCATGTTTCCTGTGAAGCTCTCATCTCATAACACTTGAATTTTGGGGAAAAAATACATAATATACCACATCCAAATTTCAAAATCCAAAGGGTATTGTAAATGTACCTTAACATAAGTTGGTAAAACTTCAAACAATCCCACATTGACGTAAGGAAGTCCATGTTTTTTGATAATAGGGAACCTCCACTTCCCCACAGAACACTTATGAACAGTACAAAAGAACAAAGTAAACCTTGTATCAATGACCCCTCCTGTAGGTACCATGCATAAGGCAAGCCCAGGGACTCGAACTGGAGTCATGCAGGAGGGAGGCAACGAATTAATCTATGATTCACTAGGTTATTCTAGAGCCGATTGGTTTTTCTGTAATGTCCTTGGAATTTAGGGTGTTTGGGTAATTTCAATCACCTGCTGGTAGTGTTTGGTTTGGACTAGTTATGCCCTTTATGGGCCTTTTGATTAGAGTGGTTCTACTTTAGGAGCCTAGTTGCTGCAATTGCAAGTTGGCATGTCTTCAAGCATCGAAATGTATAATCAAGTTTGTAATGGATTCACTTTGGTGTGCTATGAATGATGAAACATCATGTAGCTTGTGGTTTTCAAGGTGAAATCTCTCCTGGTCCTAATGAGTGATTCCAGGCAACCTGAGGTGTAATTGTTTTAGGTCATCAAAATCATTTTATTTTATTTTTTTCCATTTTCTTACAAATCCCTTAATCTCAGCTTTTTGGAATTGCAACAATGGTTACTATATTTCTTTTGGACCATATCCCACAGATTTTTGGGATGATGTAGACATCTTGTTTCCATTATCACCAAGCAATTTATTCCCTTGAACAAATGCTCCACTCCAAATTTTGTACATCTCTCCCGATTCCGAATCTAGCTCTGATATAAATGTTTCATAGGAAATAACCTAAATGCTAAATTGAAGACAGTAGGCACCTAGCAAAAATGTTCATAGCGAGCTGAAACAGCATCAAAGCAAGCATTTTTCATCACTGTCCCCAAAAATGTAAAGTTCGCAAAACTTTGAGCAAATAAGCACAACATACCCACTGGAAAGCACCTTCTTGAGTTCCATCCAAGACAGAGACCCAATCTGGATCAGAATTCAGTTTGCTTTTGTCTCTGAGAAAGTCCCTAACCTATGTATGAAAAACGTCTCCATTATGTTATCAAGAAAAATCTCCCTTTGGGTACGCGAGAATATTTTTTTCTTAGTTTTAATGAAGCTTGAATCATTGGCGAGACAATTGCCTACCGCTTGCAAAATTCTATCTGATGCGTCACCTTCTAATTGTCTCAAACCTGCAGTCGCCTGCACATAAACATTCTGCAAAAATGAGTGATATTTCTCCACTGAACATAGTCACATCACATAAATTTATTCAAATGCATAGCAAAAAAAGAAAAAGAAAAAGGGAAATACAAATTATATTCAAGCATAGTGATATGACTAGGCCACGCTGAACAACCTACCCCAACTCTGACAGGTGTCTTGCCACGCAACTCCTTAGGAACAACAATCTCAGCTTCTCGTAAAAGTGGCCCTAATGAATCCGCAGCCTTTTGAGGATCGCTAGCGTAGGCACTCAGACCTGGCTTTTCCTATAAAAGCAGAATAAAAAAGAACAAATCAAACATGAGACAATATAGTGACAGCATTAAGCATCAGCTACACTGATGTTTCTATACAAAACCATTGTTTCTATATTCCATTTACAAGTAAATTGAGTCTCGATTAAAAATGTTTGTTAATTTTACACAAAGATATTGAGTGAACGAATATTTGACACCTCTGGAAGAAGAATAGGCAATCCAGGCGGCAGAGAGAAATTGAAAGAACAAGATTTCAGGAATGGACATTTTGCTGGTTGATATCTTTAATCAAATATAGCTGAAAAATCACTGAGAAACACTGAAATGAGCACTAAAGTGCTGAAAATAGACAAGTGATGTTCAGTAGTAGGGATTTTGTTAGTTGTGATCCATATTCAAATATAGCTGGAAAAAAACAATGAGAAGGGCTGAAATGAGAACTTAACTACTGAACATAGTCAAGTGATATTCCATAGTGGAGAAATTGTTGAAAACCATGAAAGATGTTTGATTTCACCGTTATGTTAGTTATAGCTTCTTCTTTCACTGCAAATTTCAGATGACGTGACTCTTTCCATTGATAAGCTCACAAAAATATTTAGTCTTGACTCCTTTGCGAAGCAAGCACAGCATTAGAAAAGCCAATTTGATCCATCCAACAAATTCCTACACCATCTTCCGTCTCCATTACTGACTTTATCACACTATTCCACACAATCCTCAAAACTACTAAGCCAACATAATTTTGAAAACAAGATAAAAAAAATCCTCAGGTGGTATCCACACCCAAATTCTCAAATTTAGCATGTGACAACAAGGCATCTCACTGAAAAACCCCCAATTTGAAACTGGTGCAATAACTAGTTCAACAACCGGTGCAATAGCCACATAATTCTCTGAAATCACAACAAGAGGACGCACAAAACAAAAAGCATTACCAGAGTTCTAGAAAATTCAGAGATGACATCTAAATCTAATATGAAACTGAAACAGCCACAGAATCAGACATCTGGAATAAGGCTTGTAAATATTTCAATCCATTACACTCCTAATTAAGCATGGCCACAATAAAGCAATCTACTAGAGCACAATTAGTTGGAGCAACACAAAGGCATGTCAAAATGCTAGACATGATAGACACCAAGATAGGGAAAAGAGTGAAGCATGTGAGGAAGTGGATTACTGAGTTATTAATCTAAGCTATCTACACGTGATTTACTAAGGGTCCAATACTGATATTATAGTCACTGAGACGTGACAGAATTACTGACGCATGGTTAGGCTGTGTAGAGACTTGAACTCAATGTAACTGTAAATTGCAACCAAAAACAGTAGAATACAGATATAGAGCAATTGATAGTCTGATGCTGAAGCAGATGAGGCCAGAAACTCAGAACAAATAAATAAGCTGAAGTAATAAGCTGAAATAGGCCACAGCAGCATAAGACATATCAGCAGCATACAACAGATCGGTTGCTGGGAGACAGATGAGAAGACAGATCAGTGAGAGAGTGTTCGTCAGCAGAATAACATAATACAGCTAGTGATTATATCAGTTAGGAATATGTGGTGTCTATGGTTTGGCAGTTAAATACGTGTGTGGCTGTAATTGATTAGCTGCACAGTTGTCATTGTATTATCAAAGATCTATCGAATGAAATACACAGAAATCTAAGTGATTGAATCTCCTTCACACTCTCCATTGATTGAAGAACTCAATCTTGTGTTAGCCTTTTATCATTCTTGCTAGGAAATTGATTAACCTCTACCTACTTACAATTGGTATCAGAGAAGCCAATCTTTGCCTAAGACACCTTCCACTATCTTTTCTCATAATTAAGTGGTTCAATCTTCCTACTAGTTGCACCCTCTAGCCTTACTACAAATTCTTTGACTTACAGCATGCCTAGAGGAGAACGGGAACAGCGAAGGAACAATGTCAAACAGCATCTTGAGAGTTACATAAGACATGCAAGAATTCATCAATCAAGATTGAGAAGAACAATTGAACCATCTCTCTCAGATGATAGCACAGCAGATAGCACAAGAGGTCTCAATTCAAGGACGAATTCATAGTCATGATGGAGCATCATAATTTCATAAGCTGCTAATAATGACAGGACATCTGAAGCTCAGGCACAAGATGGAAATGCCGAGAACATTGGAGCAACTACACCTGTGCCATTTACAAACATAAATGTATTCAGTAAATCTGCAGACAGAAGTCAATACAATGGCCATATGCCAAGATTGATTTTCCACTTTTCAATGGAGATAATACAAGAAGATGGATAAGGCAGTGTACGAAGTCCTTCCATATTTTCAAGAGTCTTGAAGATGAAATGATGGAGATAGCCTCATTGCATTTAGAAGGCAAGGCACACATCTGGTTCAAAAGTTACTGCCATCAAATGCGATTGGGAATTACTCAACGGTAATATTTGTATAAAGTTTGGAGTTTGAACCTTATCTGATATCATTGAGAAGTTCAACAGGTTACAACAAAAGAAAACAGTAGATGATTACCAAGAAAATTTTGAAGACCTCAAAGCTTTGATGACAAATTTCAGTTCCTCCTTATCTGAAGAATATTATGTTTCAATCTTTCTTAGTAGTCTCAGTGAATAACATTGGACCTATGGTTAAAGTACTAAAACCTAACACTTTGTACAAATGATACGAATTAGAAAAACATTAAGAACTCTCCCAAGATGCCATGACCAGGAGATCAAAGATGTCTACAAGCTGAAACACATAACTTCTTCCAGAACTAATCCTATTTCTATCACTAGATCACACTGTCCATATCATACTTACAAGAATTCTGCTCCGACTAATTTTTTGCCCCTGGATAAAAAGAAAGCTATGGGCCTTTGTTATGGGCGTAACGAGAAGTACGTCCTGGGCAACAGATGTAAAGAGAAGACTGTGAATGCTCTGACTGTGGGAGAGGAAAGAAGTTGTGAAGAAAAAGGCCATCGCAATCTTAATTGATAGTGGAAGTACACATAGCTCCCTAGACCCCAAGTTACTCGAGGGGTTAAAGCTATAGATAGTGGACACAAATCCTTTATCTATTACTACAGCAAATGGTAACAAGTAGAGCAACATGCAAAAAGTTCTCTTGGACCATCCAAAGTGTTCATTTTCGACTGACCTGAGAATCCTTTATTTGGGCAGCTGTGGTATGGTCTTGGGAGTTTATTGGATGAAAAATTTTAGTTCCATCATTCATGTTTGATTTTAAGGGGCGACAGCTGAATTTCATGAAAGAAGGAGAACCAAATGAACTGAAAAGGTCACAAGAGGAAGCAGAATTGTACTTGATCACAGGCAAACAGACGACTACAAAAGATCTGCAAAGAAGGAATGAGAATGTTGGCTACCTCTACACCATATATATTTCTGAAAGTTAGGTGACCCATCCATCTTTATGAACATTGTCAGGTGAATTCAGTAATATATTTAAGGAACCAAAAAACCAAACTCCACAAAGATCCCAAGACCACAGAATACCCCTCAAACCAAACACAAAACCCATTAGCCTTAGATCATACAGATAAAGTCATTTCCAAAAGAATAAAGTGGAGAAAGTGGTGTCTGAAATGCTGAAAACTTCCATTATCCAACTAAATAATTGTTGTGAACAACAACAAAACTAATGCAAGAATTCAAGCGTACAAATGAGACAACAAATTTATGCGGTTCCCTCTCATAATAAGAGTTACATCCACGATCACAAGATGAAGTGATTTTGCTAAATACAAATGGATACAAGTGATAGAAATAATCCAGCCACATGTCGTGCTACCAAAAACTGTTAGTTTCTTAGTAAAAACCTGAACGCTCCAAATATGGAACACCTCAAAAACACTACATTGCTGTACTAGCGAATTTTAGTATAACTGTAAAGTGTTTTTGGTGAATATTAACTTTCTTTCATACTCCTCTATATGTAAATACAAGTGCAATCAAAAGAGTTGATGTTAATGTGTAATTCTTACGTGTAATAATTGAGACATTAACCATGGGTACATGGTTCATATTCTTGTCATCAAAGATATCATCAATACTCCTCAAATTCTCATGATAGCCATCAATGCATCACAATCTTCCATAAATCATCAATGCCAACATAATATTTCTTGCTTGACATTAATTGGGTACGTGGAGCACATCCTCCTGGATGGACTCATTGATGAATAGTAATGGAAGGAGCAATGGCTTCACAGTAACACCCATTTCTCTTCCCAGCTTTACTTGTTTATAATAAGGATGGCACTTAGAGCTTTTGCATAGATTATAGATAACTTAATGCAAAAACCATCCGGGATAAGTTCCCCATTCCCATCATTAATGACATTTTAGATGAATTGCATTGAGATAAAATTATTTTCTAAAGTGGACCTAAGATTCGGATACCACCGAATCAGGATGCACACCCCTGATATACACAAAACAGCCTTTAGAGGACACAAAGGACATTATGAATTCGCTATGACCCATATCTTCCAATCCTGTCTTAGAAAATTCATATTGGTTATTACGGAAAATTTATCGCCCAATATGGATCTATTTGCATGTCTCTTACAGAATTGTTGAAGAAAAACATCTTTCAATGGTATAAGAGAACATCACAAAGCTTCCAGCAACTCAAAAAGGTGGATGACTCAGGCCCTGCTTGCTCTTACCAAATTTTTTCCTTACCATTTGAAGAGGCAGATTCTTCAAAGCATGGGTGCTATGCTGATCCAAGGTGGAAGACTGCTAACCCTTTTAAGCAATGGCTTTGGAGACAAAAACAAAGGTTTACCTACTTCTGAAAAAGAATTGCTTGCGATCATTATGGCTATCACTAATTGGAGGCACTACCTCCAGGAGATTGCTTTCATTATTAAGACTGATCAGGAAAGCCTAAATGCAAAGGGAACATAAAGATTCAACTATGCTACAATAAACAAGTTTAAATGGTTGTTGATGCCTCGTCTAGGAAGGCAGATTTAGCTTGCTTTAATGCAATTACCATGGTAGTACCCAGATGAATAAATAAGTTAAAAGACAGTTATGTGAATCATTTGCAAGCTAATGAGTTGATATCTTCACTGTGGTTAATTTCCCAGGCTAAGCTTTATGTAAAAGGGTTGTTGAAACATAAAAAAAGCTTGCATTTTGGGTTCAATACTGATCTCAGAAGCAGATTAATTCAAGCTCTCCATAATTCTGCCCTTGGAGGACATTCAGGAATCAGAGGTACCTACAGAAGGATGAAGCATATCTTTTATTGGGCAGGAATGTTCAAACAGCAAAGGAGTTTGTCCTTGCTTGTGAGGTTTGCCAAAGAAACGAGTCAGAAAGGCAGGAATTTCCGGTTCTGTTAAAGCTTCTGCCCATACCACTTCATTCGTGGAGCAACATAACCATGGATTTCATTGATGGACTTCTAAAGTCCGAAGGAAAGGATACCATTTTAGTGGTAGTGGATAGATTAACAAAGTATTCCCATTTCCTGGCTCTATCTTACCCCTTCTCAGCATCTAAATTTGCACCTTGTTCCTAGATAGTGTAGTAAAATACAACAGTTACCAAGCTGCACTGTAATCGACAAAGACAAAAATCTTCACGTGGTTATTTTGGCAAGATCTATCAAGGGACATGGGAACTCAATTGCAGATGAGCACTACATATCATCTGGAAATAGATGGGCAATCAGAGCAGGTAAATCGGCATTCAAAAACCTATCTAAGGCATATGACTTCCTTGAGACTTCCTCGTTGAGCCAATGGCTCTCTTTGGCAGAATGGGGGGACAATACCACTTATCATAGTGACATTTGTGCGACTCCAGTTCAGGCCTTATATGGATACATGCTCCCACAGCAGCAATTGGATTATGTGGATTCCATTTATGTTGGCTCGGTTGATGAAATGATTATGGAGAGAATAGAGATGAGCAGATTCTTCAAAGAGCATCTTGTCATGGCTCAAAACAGAATAAAGAAAGGATTTGAAACTGTCATCCAAGTATTATGGTCCATTCAAAATGGAGCAGAAGATAGGAGAAGTGGCTTAAGAGTTGAAACTATCAAGTGATGCCAAGATACATCCTGTATTTATTCGATCTTGGTTGAAAAAGAAGATAGGTGATGATGCAAAGATAGTACAATATTCTCTTCCAATTCTAGACTCGTATGATTAGATTCTGGTGAATCCAGAAAGGGTGTTTCAAGCACAAACTGTACAAAGAAAAGGAGTGTCAATATCTCAGACTTTAGTAAAGTCGGCAAATTTAGCAGAGGAGGATGCCACTTGGGCAGATAAGGAGGTAATCACTACACAGTTTCCAGAATTCATCCTTGAGAAAAAGGATGTTCAGAAGGAGGGGGAATTGTGAGGAAGTGGGGTACTGTTTACTTATCCAAGCTATATATGCGTGATATACTGAGGCACAAATCTTGATATTAATGATACTGAGATGTGACGAAATTTATGAGGCCCGGTTAGGCTGTGTAGATTCTTAAATTCAATGTAACAGTAAATAGCAACCAATAGAACGGTAGAATACAGATAGAGAACGACTGATACTGAGGTAGATGAGGCTGAAAGATTGGAAATGATAAAGAAGCATAAGTAATCAGTGGAAATGGGCCATAACAGAATAAGACGTATGGGCAGCATAAGATAGATCCATTCGCTGGAGACAGATGCGAAGACAGATCAGCAAGAGGGAATACATTAGCAGAATAGCATACACCTGCTAGTGGTTATATCAGTTAGGAATATGTGGTGTCTGTTAGTTTGGCAGTTAAATGGTTGTGTTGTAATTGATAAGCAGTATACTTGTAATTCCGTAATCAAAGATCTGTCAAATCGAATACACAAAAACTCAGTCATTGACTCTCCTTCACACTCTATCCGATCGAAGAACTCAATCTTGTGTTAGCCTTATATCATTGGAATGGAAGAACCTAAAACGTCTTCCTGACAAAGGAAGAGAAGGGTTAAGAGTATGATTAAATACCTGGACGAAAAGCTCAAGTTTTTGGCCAATGGGAACGAGATCCAAATTCTTGTCGAAACAAAAGACATGGACTCTAGTCCCAGAACTACCAGCGTCAAAGATCACCGCGTATCTATAAACGGCTGCGGAAGCTGGAGACGCCTTCCGATGGGAGAGATAAAAAGAAGAAGAAGAATAATACTCATCATCAGCCGTTCGAGGCATCACGAAAAGGACAAGTGAGATGAGTAGCAATGGCAATGAGATCACCAGTATCACTCCTCTGTATCTGGACAACTTATCAGGGAGAGATTCCTGATGTTGCCGCCCCCGCTTCAGCATTTTGCTCAGCGAATGGTCCTCGGACGGGTCGGACGGGCTAGAGCTCGTCGGTGTGGTTGTCGATGGCGTCTGGCCTTCGAGTAGTTCGGTCGCCGATGGCGATCTGTACCGGATCTGACCGTTCACCGCCGGCGTCGCCGTTGTGATGGTGGTAATTGTTGACAACTTCAACGACGTCTACCTTCCTTTCTGCAGCTCAGTACTTCAACTAAATGGGGAACGCCGGTATGATTCGCAAGAAGAGAAAAGGAAGAGAATAATGGCCGTACTTTCGCGAGTTCTTTACTTACGGATAAAAACGGTGTGTTTTGTGGTTATGACGTGGGAGGGTTCCTCGGGATCAATGCTGAAGCGTCATATATTCGAATTACTAAAATTGCTTTACCTAGTTTAGTTTGTTAAATTAAAATAGATTTAATCTTTACTATTTTAAATTTATATCAGTCACATCATAACTAACAAATAAGATATTAAATAATGGTAAAGCTCGCTTTCCGACATATCCTTCGACGTTCAAATTAAAATTTTTTCTTAATAAGAGAATGATAAAATAATGAGTAAATGCTTGGATGAGGGGGTTGATTGTTGTCAAAGGACTAGACTCCATTTGATGTGCTTAACTAAAAAGCGACTTCGAAACTAGAGGGCAGAGTTTTGTAGGATGCATTAGACTAGGAAGCGACTTTGGAATTGGAGGGCAGAGTTCCATAGGATGTGATTGACTCAAGAGCGACTTTAAAATTGGAAGGCAGAGTTCCGTAGGATGCACTTAAATAGGGAGTGACTTTTGAGAAGGGTGCACTCATTGGACAACAACTTAGAAAGGGTGCACCTGATAGAAAGCGATTTTGAGAGAGAGTCGCAATTTAGTCGTATGGTTTTCTAGAGATGGGATCACTGAATGCTCCCGAGAGATTTTTGAAGAAGGGTCCAAAAAGGACCATCAAACTGATTTGAAGGATGATTTGAAAAAAGAATCAAGGAAAACCCCTCATGAGAATCCCTAGCTGAAAAGCCCCCTCCTGCAGAAGAAGGGATGTATACATAGAGTGAGGTCATGGATCTGCCGACCTTGAGCTGCACGATTTTGCAATCATGAGAAGCCGATAATATGCGCCCACCATTAGTGCTCTAAACCGCCAAGATCCTCATAGTGACAGGCTGGCATGTGTGAGGGACCACCTAGTGGTAGTGGCGGTTTGGATTTGTCTATTGAGCTGGTGTTGGTTGTGCTACGTCTATAGGTTTGTCCCGTGGTCGTCATTAGCAGCCCATAAATCGTTGGGTCATTTTGAGCTGTGTCGGCTCAAGCTTACTGCTGTGGACTTTGGGCCTTGTGTTTTGCGAAATTTTGATTGGGCTCCTACTTTCAAGGCGCTTTTCCCTCCAGGCCAGATTTTAGGTCAACCCATGAGCTACCGGATCCATTACTAGCCCCCTATATGTGATGTTTGAATTTTCAACTATAGACATGTTCTTGATGGGACGTTGCTTGCGGGCCCGTACGTGCTTTCCTTCCCCAAGCCTACTCCTTTTCCGGGCATATTGTAGCTTTTACTCTATTAGGCAAGATTGGATTCCCTATTGTTGGCGATTCTCTAATGTGGGTAATCTTCTACCGTCAGCTAAATCTTTTCGGTTTAATATTGGTTGATCTCTTTCACAGGCTATAAATGAAGATGCTCGATGCCCTTCGCATGACAAAGCATTGCCTATCTGCTGAGGAGTAAGTCTGCTCGGAGTTGGCATGGAGCCTACGCAGCTACAAGTTGGGATCAGAGGATGCTCTTGTCCTATACTTGGAGCTGATATCCCAAGATATGTCTAAAATCTGTATTAATTACCCTCTTTTATACTTGACCCAAAACTGGCCTCGCATCGTCGTGGGAAAGATTCCAAGTTTTGGGGGTGGTTTTCTATCCTCCTTGCCGATGTCGAGCGATCAACTTTGTGATAGATTTCTAACCAGTATAGCTTTTTCTTCTCCTACCTGTTTTAGAAACCCTATTCCTTTGTCGTTCAGCTCTAAGCTCCCAATAAGATGGGGGACTTCTTTTTCTCTTTACATTCACATTGAACCCACGCTGTTATCATCATGGTAGATCTAGTAGAGATTTACAGACTGTGCTGCTACAGTTGGTTTGGGTGGATGGTTTTTGGTGGTCGCCTTCCAAGTGAGAATAGATTCAATGTGCATTGTTCTTGCTAGGAGAGCATTTTCACTCTTCTTGTTACATTAGTTGCTCTGGATGGACACTGTGGTGCCTAGTAGGTGAGCTTTCCTCTTGGAATTATCCACCTTGAAGGTCGGCTAAATGACTGTAGTCAGATCGCTACTTCAGGTACTTTTTATTTCCTTCTGAATCGTACATCCGTTATTGTAAACTTGTACTTTGGAAAAGAAATTAAGTAATGAAACTACTGAGCATTTGTTTGTCTTCATTTTTTATAGCTCCAATATCCTTGTATCATGTGAATAGTTGAAGTGTTTGAATGTTGCCTTATGTTGCACGATTTCTGACAATCTGATAACTCGATCTTTTGACAATCCAAATGGCAATAATGGATCCCAAACACATGGCCGGCATGCAAATCAACTAAACTTTTCTCGAGCTCGTCAGGGTCACACATCACCAGTCTGTCATCGCCTTAGAAAAGGAGCATGTCAGCGTATTATTTTGAATTTATATCCTTTACACCATAACTAACAAATAAGACATTAGATGATTGTGGGGCTTGCTTTCCAACATATCCTTTAATACTCAAGTCAATAAAATTTTTCATAAGAGAATGAGAAAATAATGAGTAAATGCATGGATGAGGGGATGGACTATTGGCGGAGGACTAGACTTTGTTTGATGCGCTTAACTAAAGAGAGGCTTCGGAACTGGAGGGCAGAGTTTTGGAGGATGTACTCGACTAGAGAGCGACTTTGGAATTAGAGGGTAGAGTTCTATAGGATGTGTTTGGCTCAAGAGTGACTTTGAAATTGGAAGGCAGAGTTCCGTAGAATGCACTTAAATAGGGAGCGACTTTTGAGAAGGGTGTACTCATTGAACAGCAGCTTAGAAAGGGTACACTTGATAGAGAGCAATTTAGAGAGAGAGTTGCAATTTAGTCGTATGGTTCTCTAGAGATGGGATCACCGAATGCTCCTGATAGATTTTTGAAGAAGGGTCTAAAAAGGACCATCAAACTGATTTGAAGGAGGATCTGAAAAAGGAATTTGGGAAAACCCCCCATGAGGATCCCTAGCCGAAAAGCCCCCTCCTGCAAAAAATGGATGTATATATAGAGTGAGGTCGTGGATCTGCTGACCTTGAGCTCTACGGTTTTGCAATCATGAGTAGCCGACAATATGTGCCCACCATCAGCGCTTTAAACCGCCGAGATCCTCATAGCGATAGGCTGGCATGTGTGAGGGACCACCTAGTGGAAGTGGCGGTTTGGATTTATCAGTTGAGCTGGTGTTGGTTGTGCTACGTCTATAGGCCTGTACCATGGTCGTCATTAGCAGCCCATAAACCGTTGGGTCATTTTGATTTGTGTCAACTTACGCTTACTGCAGCGGACTTTAGGCCTTGGGTTTTGCAAAATTTTGGTTGGGTCGCTACTTTTAGGGCGCTTTTCCCTCAAGGCCAGATTTTAGGTCGACTTATGAGCTACCGGATCCATTACCAGCCCTTTATATGTGATGTTTGAATTTCCAACTCTAGACATGTTTTTGATGGGACGTTGCCTGCGGGCCTATACGTGCTTTCCTTCCCCAGGCATGCTCCTTTTCCGGGTGTATTGTAGCTTTTACTTTGTTAGGCAAGATTGGATTCCCTATTACTGGCGATTCTCTAATGTGGGTAATCTTCTACCGTCAGCTAAATCTTCTCGGTTTAATACTGGTTGATCTCCTTCGCAGGCTATAAATGAAGATGCTCTATATGCTTCGCATTACAAAGCATTACCTATCTGCTGAGGAGTGGGTCTGCTCGGAGTTGGCATGGAGCCTACGCAGCTACAAGCCAGGATCGGAGGAAGCTCTTGTCCGATACTTGGAGCAGATATCCAAGAATGCGTCTAAAGTTTGTTTTAGTTACCCTCTTTTATACTTGACCCAAAACTGTCCTCGCATCGTCGTGGGAAAGATTCTAAGTTTTGGGGGTGGTTTTCTTTCCTCCTTGCAGATGCCGAGCAATCAACTATGTGATAGGTTTCTGACCGGTATGGTTTTTCCTTCTATTACCTGTTTTAGAAACCCTATTCCTTTATCGTTCACCTCTTGGCTCCAATAAGATGGAGGACTTCTTTTTCTCTTTACATCCACATCGAACCCACGTTGTTGTCATCATTGTAGATCTAGTAGAGATTTATAAACTATGCGGCTACAGTTGGTTTGGGTGAATGATTTTTGTGGTCGCCTCCCAGGTGGGAATAGATTCAATGTGCATTGTTCTTGCTAAGAGGGCATTTTCACTCTTCTTGTTGCATTGGCTGCTCTAGATGGACAATGTGGCGCCCAGTAGGTAAGCTTTCCTCTTAAAATTGACCGTCCTGAAAGTCGGCTAGACGACTGTAGTCAAATCTCTACTTCATATAATTTTTATTTCCTTCTGAATCGTACATTCGTTATTGTAAACTTGTACTTTGTAAAAGAAATCAATGAATGAAACAACCAAGCATTTGTTTGTCTTCATATTTTATGGCTCCAATATCATTTTATTATGTGAATAGTTAAAGCGTTTGAATGTTGCCTTCTGTTGTGCAATTTTTGACAATTTGATAACTCGAAACACTGACAACTCGATCTTTTGACAATCCAAATAACAATAATGGATCTCGAATGCATGGTCGGGATGTAAATCAACTAATCTTGTCTTGAGCTCGTCAGGGTTGCATATTGCCAGTCTGTCATCGCCTTAGAAAAGGAGCGTGTCACGGTATTGTTACCCTTGCTATATCGTCGACGCACTGACCAAAGCCTTGGAGTCATCAACTGTCAATAGGCCGCATAGGGAGGCGAAACGTCAATCAATTTAACTGACGTAGTGCCATTTTCTTTTTTGGTTTGCGCTGCTCCTTGGATGGCTCCCCAAGGCATCGTTGATATTCCATCCATCCTTACTGGCAAAGCGATAGAATCTCTGTACAGTAAATATCATATTTCGAGCATCATTCAGTTCATTGTGCTTGACATTGATGATGTAGCTAGCTCTCATCATCCAAGGTTTGTATCTGTCTAGGAGTAACATTTGAAAGTGGTCTTCGCATCTTGTTTGTGAAGGAGTTGTGCGAGATCCTGAGGGCATTAGAAATCCATATGGCTCACCTCTATTCGAACGCTCTTCAATAACTAGTGACTCTGTGTATCTTTTTTCACTCCAAAGGCTTTCTCTTGATGCTCGAGTATTGAAGGTGATCTTTCGGTTTAATCAGGATGCTGACTGGATTTAAGGTTTACGGTTTAGGGGTTAGGAGTTAGGGTTTAGGGTTTAAGGGTTAGGGCTTAGGGCTTGGGGTTTCAAAT
>JAOVVI020000070.1:5069-49075 GCA_028571085.2 Nepenthes alata
TTCAACAGTGACCAAATAAATTTTGAGAGCGATTTTTGCTAGCGAAGTGAAAATGAGCGGAATGACTTTCACGGGCCGGATGCTCTGCTTCTGGATGGAGTGGTTCTGGACCGGAATGCCTGGCAGGAAAATGTAGACTGAGAAGTTGTGAGAGGAAATACCAATTAGAATTAAAATCGATTTTTATACCTTCAAAGGCCGATTTGGATTTCTGTCTGAGCCGATTTGAATTGAAATTGATTTTTACACATTCAAAGGCCGATTCGGATTTTCCTTAGCCGATTTGAATTGAAATCGGTTTTTTACCCCTTCAAAGGCCGATTCGAATTTTTCTCAGCCGATTTGATTTGAAATCGGTTTTTACACCTTCAAATGCCGATTTGAATTTTCCGTAGCCGATTTGAATTGAAATTGGTTTTGACACCTTCAAATGCCGATTTGGATTATCCTCAACTGATTTGAATTGAAATCGGTTTTGAAATCTTCAAATGCCGATTTGGATTTGGAACCAGTTTTCTGTGAGAAGAGATTATCGGATTGGATTTTGCACGCAGAAGTGAAAATGAGGTAGGAGTGGAGGTACTGGTCTCCCATTGTGAGATGAAGTGCCGACCAGCAATCTGTGAGAGGAGATTTCGATTTGGATTTGGAATCGGTTTTTTGTGAGAGGAAATGCCAGAGTGGAGTGGGTGCCGGCTTTGTGAGAGAAGAAGAACCAGAATAGATTTGCAGCCAACTGTATGAGAATGGAAGTGCCGGATTGAGTTGCGACCGGCTGAATATGAGAGGAAATGTCAGAGTGGCACTGTGGCTCTGGGAGAAGATGATGCTGAGCGCTGGTGGAGGATGGTCCTGGCATCGGCGACATCGCTAGTCACGACGGCAGCCACCAGTGATGAGGAAGGCAGCGATGGTAGCTTACGCGAGTGCCATCGATACCCTTTTCCTCTCTGCCTTAAGTTGTTGGTTTTCTTCCGGTGGCAGTGACCGTGGCATTCACTCCCCAAGGTTTATAATTCCCTTATCTTCATACCACATCACAAATCGGAGGGGTAAACATGGAAAAGGCTTCGTTAGCTCCTGATCTGGGCGTCTCCTCCGACAACGACGACAGTCGCCGCCGATCTTCTCCCTGCTCTCTTTTTTTTTTTGATTGGTTGCCTGCTAGATCCGGTTTCTTGTGAGAGAAGATGCCAATTTGGACTTGGAACCAGTTTCTTGTGAGAAGAAATTACCGGATTGGATTTTGCGCGCGAAATTGAAAATGAGCCGACTGTATATGAGAGGAAGCCCGAAGTTAATTTTGTGCGTGGTTTGAGGAATCAGAGAGTGGGCTTTGAAGAACACCGGTGAAGTCATACGGGCGATGTCACCAGTCACGGTGACGGCCGTCTGGCGACGGGATTGGCGGCAACGGCAGCTTACGCGAGCGCCGTCAGTGCCTACTTCTCTATTGATTTGGAGATTTTCTTCCGGCGATGGCGGTGATAGCGATGGTGGTTCCTTGTTGCTCATGATCTCCTTTCTCCATTCATATCTCGGCACGAAATTGGAGAGAAAATGGGAAGAAGGGATCACCGGCTTCAGATCTAGGCTACGCCTCCTCCGACGACGGTGGTCACTGCCGCTGCTAGCATTGCCGCCTTCTTTTTCCTCTCTCCCCTCTCTCCTCTTTCTTTTCTGTTGCAGCTTTGCCCGATCTGCTTTTCTTTTTTGTTTTCTTTTTTTTTCATTTTTTGATTGGTGAAACCTAAAGCTGGTTTGACAGTCGTGGGAAGGAAATTTGAGCCAATTTAACTAAGTCAAACCGACTGTGGGCCAAATCTGGGCCTTTTTCTTTTTTTTTATTATGTTGGAGACCGGTGTTGAGGAGAAGCCCCCAGCGTGACATCCTTTGACTAGCCCCTCTTTGCCGGCCATCTTGGAAGTGGCATGGATGTTGCCCCTCAACCTTCTATCTCGAATGAAATCCGTTTGTTTGAGCCAACTTAAAGTCGAATATTGTGCATCTATATTTTCTAAGCTGGGTGCTTTCTTCATTTTTTCTTCTTGAAGTTGTAGTATGGGCGGTTGAAGAAAGAGCCCTTAGGGCAACGTTGGTCATTCCTTGTGAATTTACGGAAGTGAGATTCCATAATATAATTCTTGGAGTGAACAAAATTCGGAGTGGATTTCACTTCAGTCTGTTTGGAATTTTACACATGAATGAACTTGTAGGTGCCAGGAAATGTTGAAATGGCATTGTAGGCTCCAATTGGGCAAATAGAAAAAATCGGTAGTTATATGAGAGGGAGTACCAGAATGGATTCATGTCCGGCTGCCTGTGAGAAGAGATTCTGAATTACTTTCGTGTCCAACATTTTTAGGGAGAAAATGCCAGAATACGTTCATGTCCGGCTTTTCTCTATTTTTTCTTCTGTTTACACCGTTCTGTGCTTCGCCCTTTCTTTCGTCTATGAGAGAGAAAATATCGGTTGACTTACAATCGGTAGTTTGAGAGAAAAATATCGGCTGTAATTTTGAGTGAAATGACTAGTAGGAATAAAATGACCGAAAATGATCCGCATGTTTGACGCAAAGAGTCTGGAACGGATGTATTGTACACTTGAGTATCGATCTTTTTTATGAAGAGTGTCTGCCGGTTTCTTTATGGTTACTTGTGAAACGGCCTAGGAGTGGCCGTTTCCTCGGCAAGATTGTTAATATCAGTTTTGTTTTCATGTTTTTTGGTGGTAATGCTGGCATTTTTGCTGGTTCCCACAGACGGCGCCAATGTTGCGTTCCAGGAATACCGGTTATCTTACGGATCAGGGGCCGCAAATCGAATCTTCTTGCTGGTCAATTTGACGCGAATTCGCTCTCCATAGCTTCAAACCTGAACCTTGCACAACACAATTAAAAACGAAATGTCAGAGGTCGAAGGAAATTGTTCCCACCATAAACCCTCCGACGCTTAAGTCAGAAGTCTTTCCAAGAATATAGAAAGATAAATGGAGGATGCATATTTGATGAGTGGAGTGTTTTGTTGCGTTTAACTGGTGAACGACTTAAAGGTATGCCTCTAAATGGATGTCACTTGAAGTGAATCTCTTGGAGGGAGAGGGGAATTGTTTGGATCGGCTAATGAGAAATTATTTTGGCCACCTAGCCTCCTTCTGAACATTCATTCTGGATAAGATAGATTATCTCTCTGGCTATTTACCTTACGATTTTTCTTTTTTTTTTCCTCCTATTTCCGGTCGGGATAAGGTCTTTATATAGTTGGAGGATCTTATCCATAGCCAACCACTGAAATGATTGAATATTATTCATAGGTAACCGCCGGTGATAACCGCTCGTAGATTGGATAATGCGGTTGAACTTTTTTTTCTTGGGTCGGGTTACCGAACCCATCAAAATTATAAGAAAGGCGACGATTTAACTATTTCGACTTTAAAAATAAAAAAATAAAAAATAAAATCTAAAAAATTAAACAACAAAAATATCAATTTGTTAAATGATTTCAATGGTTAGTTATTAATTTTTCTCTATTTTTTGTTTTATTTTTTTAATTTATACATATATTTACATTTTTAAATAAAAAAATATATTTCAACCCCTTAAAAAAATAATTTAACTTTACTCCTTTTTTTATTCATTTAATTGGCAAAATAGATTGACAAAATTAAGGCTCCAGACAATCTATTTGATTATTTTAATTTTAAATGTTTTTTGGAGAAGTAAACTTATATAATTAAAATATAAAATTTAATTATATGATTTTAATAAAAACTACTAAAAAATAATAATAAATAAGTAGAAATAAAAATATAAAAAATTAGTATTCTTCAAATAACATACCTAAATATATAACTATAAAACCTTTTTTTAGTTTGTAAAATAATCTGTATAATTAGTCATTTGTTATAATATAATTATAAGAATGTCTGACCTTTTATATAAATGTGATTATTTTTAAATTATTAAAATATTATTTGTTTTCATGGAATGGTATATATTAAATAAACATATTTATTAAAAATATAATTTAATATTAATTAACAAGTAATTAATATTTTAAATTATTAATATAACATTTTTGATAATTAATAAATAAGTAAAATATATATTATATCTTATAAGATATCTCTTATTTTTCCCTCTCCCCATTATTCTCAGAAGTGATGTAATATTATTTAAGAACCAAATTTTTTTATTTATTTAAGAAAATAAATTTAACATAAATTTACACGTTAAAAGGAAATGATAAATATATTTTTTCGTACTTGATATTCATAAATATTATTCTAAATAAATTATATTAAATTAATATAAATTTAATTTTGAAATTTTGTAAATATTATTATATATTTTCAAATTAGAAAAATGTAAATTTAATTTTAAAAATATAAAATTAAATAAAATAAATGCATGAAAAATACTTCTTTAATAACCGGAACGTCATCGTAGGGCTTATTCTCCCTCCCTCGGATCTCAGCTATTTACACGGGGTTTAAGCACCGTCACCACCAAATTCCCTACCGCGGCCATGGCGAGACAGGCCAGAAGCTCAGCGGCTCGCCTACTCTACACTCTCAATAACACGTCTTCCTGCCATCCGGTGTCATCTCCCGTTCTCCTCGGCCGCCATCTGCGGCTGTTCTCAGCCGGAAGCGCCGCCCGACTGAAGGAAGAGAAGGAGAAGGCAGCATGGTGGAAGGAGTCGATGGAGAGGGTCCGAAACATTGGAATTTCGGCGCATATCGACTCCGGGAAGACTACGCTTACCGAGCGAATTCTATACTACACGGGACGAATTCATGAGATTCATGAGGTCAGAGGTAGGGATGGTGTTGGTGCTAAGATGGATTCTATGGATTTAGAAAGAGAAAAGGGTATCACGATTCAATCTGCCGCCACTTACTGCACTTGGAATGACTATCAGGTGAATTTAATTTTTAAATTTTGTTGTATAGAACATTTAGAAACAAATTAGCAAGTTTGTTCAGTATTTAGTGTGTGGAGTAAAAGGATGCCTATGAGATATGAAAATAGAGGAGTTCGATGATTAATCAATAGTATTTTAACATTCTTCCCAGCATTCATTGTTATTCTGTCGTTTTCATACCCTCTTTGATGTAAAAATTAGAAATTGAAGATGTTCGATTCCAATGTTATCGCTAAGTGACGTAATTCCTGCAAAATGGATGCGAGCTTGTGCATGGAACTCCAGTCCCATTCCCATGTGTTCCTGCTTATCAAACGGGCTATGAGACTCTGCAGTTTTGTTTTTCTCTTTCCCTATTGTTTTGAACTGATTTGTGAAATAGTAGTTGATTTTAGTCTTGGAGGGAGAAAGAGAGAAGTGGTATTACTAGTACTGGTGAGAGCTTTCCAGTGGTTTTGCAGTTGAAGGTGAACATTATCTAAAGAAAGAAAGAACTTGTATAGTTTAATAGATATTAAAATTGTGGAACTTCCGGGTTTTTCCCTCCTATGCAGGACTTGTGCTACTTCTTTGATTAGAAATTGTTCACCTTTACTTTTCTGGTGTACTTCCACCAGCGGTACAAAGCTAAAGGTTCTAATTTGTTGGGTTTTACTTTGTGATTATGTATGCTTGTTTATTAATGCCACAGTTGCGTTTCCATTATGACATGGTTCATGATCCACAATCCTCATATATCGGAATAAAATCATCTGGTGTGCTGGAGGAATTTCAAGTGCGTTAATGAAGAAACATGAGGAGGCTAATGGGGATATTAAAAGAGGTTTAATCAAGGTTGATGCAATTGCGGCAGCCTCTGAGGAGTTTCGTCATCAGCGAGATCTCAGATGTAGAAAGGTTGTAATGTTTGCCAGATAGAAAAGAAGGTTTCTTTGGATAGCTGGGCCATTATTATGATATGTGGGAAGCTGATGTTATAACATTACAATCAGCATTTAGAAGACATTGCCAGTTGAGTTCCGAAAGGATGGAGCTAGAGGAGGCAGCATTAATGGGAGCCAATTTTATTGTCATCTTTCTTGAAAGAAAGTATTTTGTGGTTGTGGTAAATTTGTAGATGTGATTCTCTAATTCAAATGCTTTTTAGTGGTCCAACCAGTATTGAGCTGAAGGACAAGGGTAAAGGCAGGGAAGCAAGTGAAAGGGATTATACCACCTTTTGTGGTAGTTTATATAGTTCTACTGACAAGTTATATCTTCTAAATGAAAATACTTCTAATAAGGGAAAAGTAAAAGCATGTGATGATGCTCTTGACGTTATTCAGCCTACATATAAATTACTGTTATTCCTGAGATAGCAATGACTTGCACATCCACCAGCAGAATGTGTTAAAAAGAAGAGTAGAAAGATGAGTTGAAAAAAAATGATAAGCATTGCGATAACTCAAGGTACAAGATATTCTTTTGATAATAATTATTTGAACCCCCATGGACGAAAAAATATGAAGAGGAAGAAGAGAAAAGATATTGCAATTGAAAACGAAAAGCTTTGAAATATTGTAAATTTGCAGGAGTATGTAATTTCATATACCCTGTTGACAGCTGTTGGCAACTTGACGTCTGATGTTTTCTACTTTTAAAGCATAATGAAAATGATATTGCAGGTTAACATTATTGACACTCCTGGGCATGTTGATTTCACCATTGAAGTTGAGAGAGCCTTGCGAGTACTGGATGGTGCCATTCTTGTCCTCTGTAGTGTTGGTGGCGTGCAAAGTCAATCAATTACTGTTGATAGGCAAATGAGAAGATATGAGGTTCCACGGCTTGCATTTATCAATAAGTTGGATCGAATGGGAGCTGATCCTTGGAAGGTTCTCAGCCAGGTATTTGCTTTATTAATTTGTTTGCTGCTATTTTCTTTAGGTATCTGGTGGACACCTACTTGTTTTGCTGACCTTTAATGATCTGAGGATATCTGCTTATCTTATGTATGAATTCCTTTCTATTACGTGCTGACATGTTCATTATACCTGCGTATCGAAATTATAATATTGTTATATTCATTGGTGTTGTTAAAGACACAAGACGCCTTTCAGGCACCAATGCCTCCTAATGGCCTAGGTGCTCACCTGAGCAAACTTAAATGCTCATTTTATAGAAAAGCAATTGTTTACACAAATTTCAGTTGACATTGAAGCCTTACAAATCTTAAATTATTTCCTTCATTAATCGTGTCATTTTCCTTAATCAGCTAAATTCTTAAATTTATCAACTTGATGTTTTTCGGCTATAACTGTTCCGCCTCAGTTGTGTAGTTGTGTTTCCACAAAATCAACTGAAAGAATTAGGGTCATTAAGATCCTTTAAATTTTTGCACTGCCAGCCTAGTCCCTTATTAGAATATGACCTTTCTGACTGCCGTATTATTCCTCACCCTATGAATTGAAAATACATTATTAAGCATGGTTGAGATATCATTTATTTGAATTTCTAAACTATTAATTAAATGAATGGCTGCCTCATTTTCAGGTATCAAGAAACAAATTGAAAAAAAATGCTAGCATAGAACCAGCATGACCGTATAAGCTTAAAACAGAGTAGAAGACTCTAAAAAATAGAGAGGGGGCATAATGTGAATAATTAAAGACAAAACCAGTGGATTTATAATTTTAACAAACATAGGAAAGAGATGAGAGACTGAGAGGGAGGGAGAGAGTAAAGTTCTATTTTCTTCTAGAAAATGTATACCAGATAGAATCTTTCTCAGTGGGATGCAAGATGGGTAGGAAGGTTGACCGATAAGGCAAGCCAACCAAAGGAAGAAATCACAAGAGAAATTAGGGGCAATTCAATAGAAGACACAAAACACAAGCAAATGGAGCACCAGAAAAAAAGGAGGCAGTGCAGTCACAAAAGAAGAGAGCTAGAGAGAGAATGAATAGGGATCTATAAATAAGAGAGGGAAAGAAAGAAGCCAAGAAAAGAAACCGAAATCAGACAAGAAATTGAGTCATAGTCTTGCAAGGGGTGAGAGAGGACAGATGCAGGGGAGAATCAAAGATAAATCTGACCTGGTAAGAAAGAGAAATCGAACATAAGATTCTTATTGCAAATGTGGTTAGAAAAATAAGTGGAAAACCAAAAGATATAGAAGAGACCAAAGCAGGAAGAGAGAGAATGATATTGGAGTGAGAGACATTAAAATGTTTGAAGAGAACATGTGCCTGGAAGCTTGTCTGGTGGCCCTCCATTATCCTCTTTCTACATTTGTTTTTTTTACTTTGTCTGTTGCTTCTCTTTTACTTGGATCCACCTTCATCTTCACCTAGGGCAAGTTGTTCCTCACACTCTTTCATTGTTTTTAAAATATTGCCTTCGGGCTTGTGCAAATAGCAGAGAGCAGCACAATAGAGGCCTATGTTTCGTAAGTGCTCCAGGCGATTGGAATTCAGATTGGAATTCTAAACTTAATGCTAATTTTGTTATATGGTGTCGAACGGAATTGTAATTCTGATTTGAAGTTTTAATTTCTTAGAATTAAAAAATAATGTGGAATAACTATTTGTAATTTGTTTGGGAAAGTAATTAAATATCCGTGGTTGTTTGGATTTGTTAGAGGTGGGCCAATTATGGTTTTATTTATTTTTTAAATAAATACGTAAAAATTATGTCTAAAAACTTAAAACACTAATACTCAAATGAAGAGTGTTGCCTAAAAATATTTTAAATTAATATGCTTGTAAAATTATTATCTACAAATTAATATTTTGAGGCCAGACTTATTACTTGGGCCAAAACTTATGTCATTACTCGTCTATCATATAAATTGGATTAAACTGGGTCAGATTGACTGTAGTCATTTTTATTTTAAAAATTAGTGAAATAATATTTACACCGAAAACGTTGCCTGAAAAAATTATGTAGAAGTATTTCCTAAAAATGTAAAAAATATTGGTATACCAAATATATTATTTTAATATATATATATATATATATATGAAATTTCATAATTTAAAAAAATTAGAATTTATTTTAGGCTAATATATCTTCTTTGTTTTTATGTATGGATCAGAAATTTAATTAGGTTTTGAATTTCTTTTTTTCTTTCATAATTATAATTTCTGATGTTACCTAAACAATAGAATTTGAAGTCTACCCAATTTCAGTTTTAACTGAATTGGACCCAACTTTAATGGCTGCCACCTTATCCAAGGTAGCTGACCTTGTGGTGAACTCGGTATTGTTACATGTCTTGGCTCCAAATGACTCTTGGCCTCTGGGAGCTTCTGTTGTTTTCTAGACTATCAGTCTCTTGGATCTGATTAGATAGACCATGGGTCTTCTATGGACACTCTATCCCTGTTATCAATCGGGTTAGACCCAATATGTGCCTGACCCCATCGTATTAAATAAAATGTTGTTCATCTTAGAGTCTGCCTGACCCCATCATTTTATAACGTCTTTTCTCATGGACTTCCTGATAGAAAAAAAATATGAATGCCTGCAGCAGCTATTAAAATGGCTTGCATTTAGTCAACTGAGTAGTAACACTACTCTGCACTTGCTATCCATGGCAAGTGTGGTAGGTAGCAATTTCAGTAAAATAAGTGTACCATGTGTCGTGGATGTTTAAAGGCATTATCTATCATGATTGTGGTGTATGATGCTTTGATTGCTGTCATTTCCATATCTTCTCATTGAATGAATGGATTTTGTAGTACCCGTCTTCCTCAAATACCACCTCAATATTTAAAAGAGGATGTTTTCAAACTTGGTCTAATGTGATTATTAAAGTTTGAATAACTTCAACAATGATGCTCACCACATTTATTTATGTTTTAGGCTAGGTCAAAGCTTCGACATCACAGTGCTGCTGTGCAATTTCCTATTGGATTGGAAGAGGATTTTCAGGGTCTTGTTGACCTGGTGCAGTTGAAAACTTATTATTTTGATGGGGCTAATGGGTACTTCAACTAGTCTTTGGGTCAGCTTTATTATGTACCATTTTGCTGAGGCATTATGAATTTAACCCTTTTGTATCATGGCATTGTTTATTGCAGTGAAAAAGTTGTCACTAAAGAAATTCCTCCTAATATGGAGTCTTTAGTTGCAGAAAAGCGGCGTGAACTAATAGAGATGGTTTCTGAGGTTGATGATAAACTGGCTGAAGCTTTTCTTGCTGATGAACCTATATCTTCCTCTGATCTTGAGGTAACATCTGTCTTAGAAGTTTCCATGTAATAGAGGGGCGAACTTTATAATTTCTATTTCAGTCTATGACTTGGTAGTTAATTTTGTTTAGGACAATTTTCCTGATGTGTCTTATTCAGGATATGTTTGTTGCGAGGCAGAAGTTGGTGTGAACTGAATTGAAGTCATTTGCCCCCCAAAAGGGTTGTCACTACCCTATATTTTGTAAAGACTTCTGAAAAATGATTCTTATTCAAGCAATTTCTTTCTTAGGAGAACTGAATGATCTCAGCTATACTGCTAGCAAGTCCAGTACCAGGAAATTTAGGGCTGTGGGTGGTGGGGGCAGAAGAAAGCACCATGGTGGACGAGTGCTTCTGCTTCCCTCTTGTTTTGATTTGGCAGGGAATGTTTACTTTTTTTTTTATTTTTTTTTGAACTTCTATGCTATTGAATGTGACAGGCCAAGCACCTATGCCTTCTTTTTTCAAGTCCTGCAAATTTTTGATTGCAGAATGTGACCCTTTAAAGAGCTGCTTGATATATTTCATTGTAATTGGATGCTTACTCATCTCATTTTTATGTGTAGGCGGCTATTCGCAGGGCTACGGTGGCCCGAAAATTTGTCCCTGTATTCATGGGAAGTGCATTTAAGAACAAGGTACTGAGTTTGTTACAGTTTCTTCTCTTGCTTTTTTGGCCTGCTGGATGTTAATGGTATTTATCTTATTTGTCTCATTGGCTAAGCAAGTTACAGCTCAGTAGTCAATTGACCTTCTATTCCATATGCATCAATTGTTTTGTTGTTGTTCTGCCTGGGTGGTTAAGGGGGTGCTGGAGGGTCATAAATAGAGATTCAGTTGGATGGATGCTCTATATTTGATTTTCCTTAAAATCTTCATTTATAGCAAATCCCTTTTTTTATTGACCAAAAGAGATGTTTGGCGATGTATTTAACTTGATTAAATGTCTTATTGGTGGAAGTTATTTGAGTAATGCAATATCATGTTTTAGATGTATACATTGCTTTGGATGAATATGGACAATATCATACCATTAATCTGTGTGTGCATGCGAGGGGATGTATGTTAGGCATTACTTGTAGTCTACTTTGGATACCTTTATTGGCTTGGTAAAGTTAGTGGTCCAAGGATTTGGAGCAGGAATGACAATTTGTTGGGTTGGGGTTAGGGAAGCAGAACTCCCAAAGCCAACTTACTTCTGATTGAGTAAAAAACCGATTAGTTTGGGTTATGCTTATACCAAACCCCACCTAAAACTATTTCCTTTTTTATATGGAAGGAAAAACTAAAAATTTGACAATATTAATCTAGTTCATGATTCATTAAGGTAGCCAGGCAATACATTAATAGACATACAAATTTATAATGCAGTAAACATAATTTAGCCAATAATAAACAATATTGTTTTGGGGGTGATATAAATCATAATAATGATCTCTTGGGTGGGGGTTGGTTTGTGGTTGGGGAAGACATGATTCCCGAAGGTAAACATGCATGAAAGGATGATGAATCATGTTTTGGCACTCGTTTATGCTCCCTCTGTAGTTGTGCAAACCTCCATGACCAAACTTGGTGAGGTAGGGATGGGCGAGGAGTATGCCTTTGCTTTCCTAAACTTCCTAGAAGTTGACAACTACTAAAAAAAGAAAGGTTTTGTTATATATCATTTTTTCCACCTTAATTAATTCATTTATGACAATTGAAATTTGGTACCATGTAAACCGTATATTTGAAAATGTTTAAATTCCATCACAAAATGAATGAGAAGTTCTAAAAATTAAAACAAAGAAGGCTATACACCTCAAAAACTTATCTATAGAATGAAAGAAGATAAAAGGCCTGAATCCTTCAAATGCGAAAAGCTGCCACAACCTTTTTTGAAAATGAAGTGCTAGGAAGCATTTTTAGCATACATAATTTCTTGCCTTTGTTTTGCAATAAGAGGAAGAATCGTGGTTTGTTTACTGTAAGTAGGCGGTCTTCATTATTGAGACTCTGCTGTTTATCTTATTTAATTCTTTGTGGTGTTGCATCATAATACTTTTCATGATTTGCATCTTCTGTGTGGCAGGGAGTACAACCACTTCTTGATGGTGTCCTAAGTTATTTGCCATGTCCAACTGAAGTTAGTAACTATGCTCTTGACCAAAACAATAATGAAGAAAAGGTATTGTTCCAGTGTCCATTTATGTTTTTGCCTTTTCAGGCTCTTTAGTGATTAAGATAATTATAACTTAAGTTCCTGCTATTAGATATTATTATCTGGGTCACCAACAGGACCTCTTGTAGCATTGGCTTTCAAATTGGAAGAAGGTCGATTTGGTCAATTGACATATTTAAGGTATGTAAGAAGCTTTATGCCTGTGGAAGTTTCTTGCAGTAATATAGGATCGGTCATGTTTTCCTAGTCATCCTTCTAACAATATTTTCATGGATGCAGAATCTATGAGGGTGTCATTAGGAAAGGAGATTTTATACACAATGTAAATACAGGCAAAAAACTTAAGGTATACATGTGAATTGATGGTAATGACAATTTGTGTTTGTTGCTTTCAAATAATAATGAATTCCATTTGTTCTTTTCCCTGTTCTCTTAGTGTGTTTCTTTCAATCTGGTTATTTGTGCTAAATCTATACTGATTCCATCAAGAAGTAGTTTGCTCAGGGGCTGGAATTGGAAAACTTTTTGTCACTCTATGTTGTTGGTCGAACAGGGATTCATAGTTAGATTGCAAACATTAGTCCTTGCTTTTATAGATGTCTTAGAATTGAGATAAAAAACCAAAAAAAAAAAATCAAAATTTCGATAAGAAAATATTATTTTGATTGGGATAATGGTGGTAGGTGATTGGCAGTAGCAACGATGGTGGTTGCATGAATTGTGGCCTTGGTGGTGATTGACAGAGTTGTGATGATGGTTGGTGAAGGAGGTGGAAGGTTGTCATGATTGGAGGGTAGGGGTTGTGGTGATGGTTGAAAGGCTGGGTGCTGATAGTGATGGCTGCAGTGGTGATGGTATTGGCAATGATGATCATTAGGTGATGAGACGTGGTGTTAATTGTGTGAATACTAGTAGGGCTGGGCTGTTAGGCATAATGGTATGTGGATTCCATATTTACCATATTCTTGGAGTGTTGCCATTCATGGCTCACATGGCTGGAAGAAGAAAAGTTTTCATTCATGATGATGGATTGCCATCATAAATTGCAATCCAATATGCTGTGCTGGGGTGATAAGGTATCTGGTACATGGATGAATATATTGGTATCAGACAACACATAGCGGTTTTAGATATATCAAAAGCAAAAATTTGTTTGCAGATTATAACCTGACAAGAAAATTTAGTTGATATTTTAAATATTGATTAATATTTCATGATATGCCATTAATATGATAACATATTACGATTTTTCCGTTGTATTGGGAAATATTATATTGGGGGTTTGATATTGATATATATCGCTTGATGCTTATGACAGTGATAGTAGATGGCAGTTAGCGGGTATTTGTGGTGGTGGCTTGTGATTGTGTCTTTTTTGGGGCTATGGTGGACTGTGGTGATTACTTATTGACTTATTTGATGGTGGTTACGATGTTATAATTGTAATACTATAAGTCTGAATAAAAAAATTTCTTCCCTCATTAAGTAATCAAAATGGGGCTAATCCCATTCCTCCATTACCCAAAATTGGATTCACTTTAGCTTTCAATGGAAACCTTGAAATAGGAATTACCCATTCTGAATCTGATTCCAATTCCCATGTCTTGATTCCCCAAATCAGATGGTAGTTTCTACGATGGGAATCCATCAAAGTTAAAATGGCAAGGTTGTGTTTGTTTGACAGAAATGGTAAAAGAATGAGAATCTCATTCTCAGCAATCCACTCCAATTCCTTATATTCCCATTTCATATTGAACAAACTTGTTGCAATGCATGGATTAGGTTACATACATTTGACCTTTCTTGAGCTTGCACTCTGTAATCCTCATAGACTAGGCCACTTTTGTACGAATACTAGAATGAAACAAACATCTTTAATCATTGTAATGGGCTTGGTTTCATTCCCATTGTGTGAATAAAACATAGCATAAATAAATAAGGTGAAATTCATAAAAATTGGCAAAATTGTGTCGGTTGTGGGCTTAACTACAATGCTTTGATTAGTCAAGAGCTTCTTTTTAACTCTTCTGGTGACGACAGATATAAGGAAAATCTGGAGTTTGGAAAATTTCTTTTTGAAATAAAACGGATTAAGTAGCCTTTGGTTTGCTGTTACCCTTACCGAAATACAATAATTTGTGACCTTTGACTTGTTTCTTACTTCTCATATATGGATGTTGCAATGTTATGGCCCCGGATCAAAGCAAGTACTAAGAATAATTTAAAATAATTATAACTCACAAAATAAAATCCCAAAATAATACAATAACTAAAACAAATCTCAAACTTGAGTGTGACATGACGACAAACTAGACAGCCTCAACATTCATATATAATTAATTAGAATACAAATTATTCACGGGATCTCATCTGATAGCTCATCTGGACAATAACAAGGTCGCGACCTGTTCCACAATATTGTAAGGAAGAAGTGACCAACAACAACACAACAAAATTACCGAACCAAAACAAACCAAACGCCATAGAATCCGATTAATTAGAAAATTTGAACATTTTTTCCTTGACTATGAGGCATGCAGTCATCATTCTATCCGTCATCCCAAATAATACCAAAATACATCTGATATAAATACAGTCCGAATATGAAGCTGATAGTCGCCAAAAATATATGAAACTTTAATTGATTCCGTGTCCGAGCTCCTTGCAATGTATCCGTAGTCTACTAATCTAAAGGGATAAGAATAATGAAAACGAGAGCCGAATGTATGGATAGAGCCCGACCCATGAACAACGAAACTTCCACTCGAGAAGGTCAAATCACAAAACTTTCCTTTCAGGAAGGGTCACATATCAAATCATATAACAAAGATAGGGCCCGACCCGAAGTACAATGCATGAATACCACATACATTGCCCATGTGTAAGTTTTTATGACTTTTTTTTTACAAATATACTTATATAGGAACATAATACTTCAAAATATTTACCCATTTTTCATAAACAAGTAAAATCCACGAATATTAGCAAAATGGAAACAAAACCTCAAATCCTCCAGTAAATTTACATGCATTGACGAGTAGAACAAGTGGGGGAAAATAAAATGACATACATGTATACTAAAATCATCACAAGTAAGTAAAAATAACCGGAAACAGAAATAGATTAAAAATAGGGTATAGGGATATTTGCCTCAACCTCCAACTAAACAAATATGAGAAAAGGATGTTTCGAAATTACCTTACTTTTTCTCACTCTTCCTTCTCCTTCTCTTTGTTTCTCCTTTCTCTTCTGTCCTGTGCGAAATGACCGAACAACGCGTGTCAGGCCTGATATAGTTGAATCGGTGCACGAACGCTATGCCAAACCCTTTCCACGCTTAAGTGCGGCATTGGGCACACCTCGAGCACGATTAGCTCTTGAGCGCCGCCTCAGGCGCTCCTCGGGTGCACCCCAATTCGGAAAACATGCATGAGTGTGCATCGAGATGCGTCAGGTGCCAATTTGCTTCATCGCTCCCAATTTCCTTCAAATCCACATTACACAATTATTTCCGATATATATCCAAAGTAAACCGATAATGCCAAATCAAGTTAGATGGGAACCAGGTGTTTCTTGCGATGTGTTGTTGGACTTTAACTCATTGTTGTGGATTGCATTGGTGTTCAATAGAAATTGATATTCTTTTATTATGATGAATCAATATTGGTACATGGGCACCTTGTATTTTGTGTCAACTGGGGTTGTAAGGCACAACATGCTGGAGCAGCTGGACAGATTGTATTCGTGTTTATTTGTTGTGAGAAAAAAAAAAAACTGCTGTATGGACCCTTATCAGGTGTTTCATGTGACTGGTCCACAATGTTTTTACGGGTAATGAGAGAAAAATGTGATCAAGACAGACAACATAATACACGTCTGTCTTCTTGACAAAAAATTGCATTTTGCTGGCATCAATAAGCTTAAGATGCTATACAAACTGTTTCTTTTGTTTGCACCAATGTTACAATAGCACAAATGAATAAAATCCTCCGAAAATTGCTTGGTCATAATCTCCCCAAATGACTAAAACATGCTATGCATGTTGGTTCATTCTAATCCAACTAGGCTATAGTGTTCCAAACATTCTGGGTTTGCTCAGTCAAAGACAAATCTTGATTCTGGGGCAAGCTGAAGTCAATTTGGGTTTCCCATTCACAGTTTTCTATGAGCAGCTGCCATAACCTTTGCAGCTCTCTTAGAGTAGCGAGAGAAGGGCGATTTGAGGAGATCAGAAGGGATTATTGTTTTCGATTTGTTGCTTCGCTGAGCATGGTGTCCTAGCTCCTTCAGGGGGTCCTCTGTCCTAACTGCCTTCCTTAGTGAGCTGAGAAAGCACTGAGCTGCTATGATTATGGGGGACAAGGCAAAGTTGCTCAAAAGAATCAATATCCTGTAATTTTGAAATCTTTCAGAGCTGATACTGGACTCAGTTTACCCAAGCACTATTTTCTTGGCTTTAACGTATCCCTTGGTCATCCTTGGTAATCATAAGATGGCTTGAAAGATCTCCTGCTGCAAAGTTTGCAGGTGGGAAAAGCAAAATGTTTCATGGTGAGTTGGGCTCTAAAGATGAACCCCAAGCATGCTGTCTTCCTGATCCTTTTCAGCACGATCCCTAGACTTTTCAAGCTAAGGTGAAATGGTTGGTCACCTGGTGAGCGAAAAGATTTGAAGTCCGAGGGATGTGCTGGCGAAGGCATCCCTTTTCAAAGATAACTGTGACTTTAGCAAGGGCCTTCAGCTCTCCAGTGTTTTGAATCATTCTATGGGTCAATTTGACTGGTGGTGTGGCCCTGTGATCATTCATTCAAATTTAAGGAGGGTCTATCTGTGGCTCGTCTTTGTGTCCCGCTGCCACTTTTCCCTCTCCACTTCTGGACCTCGCAGGCTTTCAGTAAAAAGCCTAATGTCTCTTGGATCCAATAGAGAGGTGGTTTCCTATGGAATAGACTGAAGAAGTCTGAATCACTCCACATTCTGCCTTCCTTCTGTGAATTTTAACAATGGGTTTCCCGTGGCCCCTGATGAATCCAATAGAGAGGGGGTCTCCCTCAATGCAGAGGGCGGAGATGTCTAGCCTGTACACCTAATGCCTCTTGGAGTGTAATAAGCTTACATAAAGCCTCTAAATGATATGAGATGGAACATTTCATTTGGAAAATCAGAATTTTCCTGATTCGGCTTCTTGAGACCTGTGCAAAAGCTGGAAATACTTCCATAATTGTCCCCAAGCTATGCCCAAATTGGAGCTGGAATAATAATTATTGCCATGCTTCTAATGGTGGGATTTGGGTTTTCTGTGAGCCTGGAACTTTATGCAGTCTCTTTGATTAGCTGCAGTGCCCAAGTTGTATATTGCAGAGTGGAGAAACTGCCTGAGGTCGGTGGGAATGCTGCAACCACTGCTACTTCCAGTTTTTTGCACATCCTTATCTGTGCTGGCAGTTTTTCTGCGAAGAGGAAGAATCTTTGGAGAGAGAATGTCAATTTCATCTATTAATTCCCATTTTCCTTGGTGTGTGGAGATTTCAATATGCTGAAAAATGGTGAAAAACTAGGAAAAGAACCCTGCAATTTCTGCTGACAGGAATGAACTTGCATTCTGCTTGGAGAATTTCGGCTTGCATAGCTCATATGGGGAGGGGGGTCTGGTTTTCCTAGTGCACTAATTATGAGCCAGGGGATTACATCTATTACAAGCTTGATAGTATGGTGGAACCGATTGCTGGTTTCTTGATTATACTGAGGATATAGTGGAAATCAAATCCAGTGGGATCTCTGATCGTTCTCCTCTTGTGTTGGGAATGAGGAGTGCTAATGCATACTATTCTGGTTCTTAAATATGTGGATTCTCAGGAGAAACTACTTTGTATTGTGGAGAGGCCACATCTTTTATGTCATTATCTAGAAATTCGATCTACTCAATGATGAACTGAAACAGCTGAACAATGAGGCCTTCTAGGATATCAAGAAAAGGGCGGATCAAGCAAGAAACTAGGTCCATCAGATGTGGAGGATGCTTGCCTTGTGTCTTTTTGATGAGCAGTTTATTAGGACATAGGAAAGTCCAAAGCAGAATTGATGTGACTTGCTTGAGGCTGGGGGGAATTCTATATCCAGAAAACTTTTGTGGATTGGATCAAGGGGATTCTAGTACTAAGTATTTCCATAGGGTCCTCAAGGCCAGAAGGCATATGTCAATTTGTCACAGCACCTTGGATTGGTACATTTCTCCACGAGAGATTTCTACTAGTGCTGATGAAATCTTAGGACATATTACAAGGTTCTATTAAAACAGACCGGGTATCAAAGCTGAGCTTGAGGAGTTTGACTTGTCCATGCTCAATGGGAACAAAGTCCAACTGAATAGGCATTATGATCTTTGCAACCCTGCTTCAAATATGAAATTAAATGCTGCTTTAAAATCATCATCAGATTCTAAAACCTTTTTGAGTCCTTATTTTTGGTTTCAAGCTTGAGAATGATTTTATCGCTCTTTTTTATAAAGCTAATAACCCTGCACATTACAGCCTTGAATGTTTTTTTTTTGTTCATTGTTAGTTAATAATATTTTTATGCTAGGGTTTCTTTCAAGCAAAATTCTATATAACCAACTTGACGAGGGCTTACTTTTAAAATCCAATATCAGCTTGACCTGATTCATTTATAACTCGCAAATAATTGAACAACAGCAAAAATAGCATATTAATATGATTAACAATGTTGATTACTGATGGAATTCAAAGATAGCAATAGTAGTGGAAATGGAATGATAGTATCAAGCCTCTGTAGTAGAATCACATGATTGACTTTAAATCTGTCCAAGCATAGCCAGTGAGAAAATCTAGGTTAGCCAAGAAAAATACCCTGAAGGGTCCTAAGCTTACAGTTGCTAAGTTGCAAAATTCCTAAGCAGACCCTTTATTTGTTTTTTGGGCCTGTCTATATAACCAATCGAAATCCTAATGATGTCCACCAGCCTAATTACATTGGCACCCCTTAGTATGATTACGATATTACCCTTTGGTCCCGTTTGATTGGGCCTAGAATTCGGAATTCAAATTACAATTTCAAACCTAATTCCAATTTTGTTGTTTGGCATAAGTTTCAGTTTCTTAGAATTGAAATATAGTGTAGTATAGTTCTTTATAATGTTTAGGAGTAGAGTAAAGAATTGTAATTCTGAGGTCGAGAGTTGTCTATCAATTGGATATAGTAAAATCAAACAAGATAAGATCTATTCTATATAATATTTTCGGTTGTCTGGATCGCGTAGAGGTGGATCGACAATGGTTTTATTTTTAAATTTATTTTTTTAAAATTATATAAAGTATTATTTAAAAACTTTTAATAAATAACTGTCTAAAAATATCTTAAAATAATAAATATCTATAAAAAATTATCTATATCCTAAAATGTGATTTTTTTAGAAATATATTATATTAAAACACATACATTAAACAGTTAGAATTAAATTGGCTACTTATTTTCTTTAGTTTTTTATGTGAATTAGGAAATTAATTATGCCAATACCTCAATTTTATTATTTCTCTTATAATTATAATTTATTATACAATTCAAAAATTAGAATTTGAATTGTACTCAATTTCAATTCCACAAAATTGAAATTAGACTTGTACGTTCAAATTTCAATTCCGATTTTGCAATTCAAATTGATCCTTCATGAAAAGGAATTGTCACATTCCTGGCCCCAAAAGGCACAAATGAAAACATAAACCAAACTTTAACCCAATGACAGGATATAACCTTATAATAAATATATAATATAAAACAAAACCCAATAACCAAAAGCCGCAATCCGAAAGTAACTCCAAATAATCCACCACTTGCTAAACAAATATCCGAATAAGCAAGGAAAAAAATCCATAGCTGATGTTTATATTACCGGGGTATGAAATCAGAGTCATAGGCTTATCGGCCCTTAAATACAATTGCTTTGAAATCAAATTGTTAAGTTGCATACAAAAATAAACTGATTAAAAATGATTAAATAATAACCATCCTTCAAAAAAGATTCCCCATTCGATTATCTTGCAAGAGACTCCAAGACCGGTAATCTGAAGGGTTAACAAAAAGTATAATAAGAGTGAGCCTAATGCTTGGCAAAACATATGTAGTGTATATATATGAATATGCATAAAATCATGAAGGGAAACAATAATAATCAAATGCAAAATTACCGATAATGATGATAAGATAGTAAAAATGTGTTAAAAATATAAGAAAGTATTAGAATTAATGATCAGTAATAACCTTACCAATAATGGTTGAAATCGAAGACTAGGTTATGATTTTTTTCCCATAACCTAGGCGATTCGCCATCCTATGCATACGCCATTATTCATGGCTTGTTGGTAGATCGACTACATATTATTTCCTATAGATAGGGTCAAAGCTATTTTTTGAACACGTGGATGTTAGGTACGTCCTTTTATTGCAAAAAATATATTAATATATGTCTGAATATATTTTATCAATTCGCTACAATAGTTCTTATGTAGACAAGGTAAAGGACTCTGCACAAATAACAAATTTCTAGAAAGTGGAAGACAAATACTATTGACAAAATGTAAAGTGGAGTTTTCATTAAATTTTCGCACAAAAGAAGACATACAAATCCATTTACACAAAAATCTCATAATTTCTTAACAAATTTCATGGAATTTGGCATAAGCCTTTGAAATCTCAAGATTTTTAAGCAAACATGACATGCATGCAAGGCAAATACAAGAGAGGTACAAATGTAGTACATGCATGTGAATATAAGACATGAAATATGAAGAACATCTGAAAGATTAAGAAATGATTAAATAGATGGGTTTAGATGTACTTGCTTTAACTTGGGTTTACTAAAGATTTGCTTGAGATTGCTTCAAATTTGCTTCTTCCATCCTCTCTCTTTTCCTCTTCTATCTCTCTCTTCTCTTGAGTTTTTAGACAAAAAATAGCCAAAATCTCGAAGAAATTGCTTAAATAGGAAAACTGACGCACGAGTATCAGTCGATCACTCATCAAGCGCAAAAAAAATATTATTACATGCATACACGGGCACGCCTTTAATACGCACAAGTGCCACCTACTATCCATTCTGCTAAGCTCCGAACAAGCGTGGCTTAGTTGTGCACAAGCACTGCCTGTTTTGCTAAGCAACAAATGAGTGCCACACTTGCTTGGGTCAGGTGCCAGCTAACTTTGTTGAATGTTTAGTTTTTTCTTCTAAACACGCAATTATTCAGGAAAAGTATCCAAAATAATTTAGTTCTGATGTCGTAATTCATGAATTGGGGATCCGGTGCCACATGAATTGCCACGTCACTGTTCTTTGTTCTGCCTCTTGCACTTTGATGTGGTTTAGGACTGCAAGCTTAATGTCCATATTCTATAGACCTTAGAAATTCGGCCCTAGTTGCTTTGGTGCTGGTGGGATCCCTGAGCTCTGATTTGCACTGATTCAGCTCAATGTCGGTACTTTTTGGTTGTAAGGGTCCATGGGGTTCGAAGCTCATCCCAGTTGGTTCGACCTTAGGTCTCGGTTCTTTTGCAATTTGTAGGTAAGCTTCCAAGAGTAAGGCCTGTTGGGGCCCAGCTTTAATGGAACTCAGTATTGATCATCCCAAGTTTGGCTTCATCTGGTCGTTCCTATGAGCACATTGTTGTAATCCACTTGCTCTTCTAAATGCAGAGTTCTCATCACAATCCCACACAAAAAAAAAAAAAAAGTGGCATGGCAAGAAATACATTTAACAGACTCCAAAACATGTTCTGAAATATCTAAAGCTGTGAAAAAATTCTTTGCAAATAGGGGCTGTTTAGAGGGTCAATACTACATCAATTGCGCTTGTGCTTAAATTTCAGGATCTGAGCTCTGTAAATGAATTCATACATATTTCCTTTTGTAATGCGATCTACATGCTTATTTGAGAATCCTAACAGGAGGTTTAGTGGATGTTAGTGAACATCTGATTAATCCGACCCAAGCAGTCTTCGTGAAAGGCGAGGTTATCCAAGATGGTATCCTTTTCTGTCATGAGCTTGCCAGATGATTCCATGAAAGGGAAACTCTCCAGTCCAGTCATGATGAAGATTGACAGTCAGAATGCCTCTGATTCTCTGAGTTGGGAATTACTAGAAAGGTTGCTTCTCTCCTTTGGTTCCCTACCTAAGATTTGATGATCTGATTATGAATTGTGTTGCCTGCACCTCTTTCTCCATTATGATCAATGAAAACCTGGAGGGCTTTTTCAAGGGGGAAGCCCAGCAACACGGAAACCCATTTTCACCTTACTTAGTTGTCGTTGCCATGGAATGCATATAACACTCTTTAGTAATTTCAACTTCCATGCTAAATGTGAGAAGCTGGAGATCCGATGGCCTCAATTATGCTCTGTCGAGGCAGCTTAGAATATGTAATTCTAATGAATGATTATTTCACTCGGTTCTCACGTGTTGGACTAATTGCAAACACACATAAAGGAATTCCTATGTAAGCGGAATCAGTTAGCAGGAGAAAACTGGGATTCTTGACATGCTGGGTTTCACTAAGGGGACCTTGTTCTTGAAATATTGTATTCCAGAGTGAAAATTACAGATTGTCAAAAGTTATTGGAGAAGATCTTTAACAAAATCCGATCGTGGCCAGATCAGGTTATTTATCTTATGCAATTTCATTGGACACTAATAAGAGTATGCCTGCTTCAGTGGAGTTAGCAAGCAGGAGAAGACTGAGATTCTTGATATGTTGAGTTTCACCAAGGGCCATTGGTGCCCTGTTCTTGTTGAAATTGAAAATTACTGATTGTTAACCAATCTTGAAGAAGATCCCTAACAAAATCCAAAAAGCCAGATTTTTATCTTATGCAGGGGGAGTTTAGCTGATTAAATCAGATTTCTTGGCATGTAGGTGTTTTGGGTTTCCATTTTCCTACTTTTGAAGAAGATAATTAGATAAATGGAGAGCAAATGCAAGGAGTTCTTATGGTCGCGCCCGAAGTTTCAAAAAAGCCAAGAACCTTACAGCCTTGATGGCTGGGCCATATGAAGGTGGCGGCCTGAGAGTGATCATTTTCAGGCATGAAACCAAGCTGCCATTAGCAAGACTTTTGAGCCAATTTAAGTTGAGAAAAACTCCCTTTAGGTAAGATGGATGCTTGCGTATTACCTAATCAAAACTGAAGTCTAGTGCATTTACATGAAAAACAATAGTTCTTGGGAATGGAGGAAGCTACATATAAGATATGTATTGTCCATGGATGCTATTGCACACAACAGAACAGGAATAGTTGTTGATAGAAAAATACCATCTAGTCTTGTAAGACTATGAGACCCTGAAACTTTTTGATGGACACTTATACAGCACGTCTGTTATCTCTAAACAGGGTTCCTACTATGCAGAACTCTCAAAGGTAGACTCTATACCAACGACATCATTGTCTCATGTGATAAGCATGTGGACCCCATTTGTAAGCTTTGTCAACAAGGAATAAATCATTGCATCACTTGTTCATGGAATGCCTGTAGTTAAGAGTAGTCTACAATGCAGTTATAGCTGAGATCAACTCTAAGCATCAATAAAGGTCCTAGCAGGAGGAGATCTAATGGCTTCTCAGACGTAGTAAATAGAAGAGGGCAGACAATACTGGAGCATTTATTTGGACATTGTTTGCAACATCTGGAAGGAGAGGAGCAATAGAGAGTTCTGACGTAAAAAACTCCACTTATGCAACTAATTCAAATTATGCAGCTTGATGTTGCCTAAAGGAAAATCTAGATAAATTAACTTGTATATTTGATATCATATACAGTAATATTGTTGATTATACCTTTTCTTTTAGGACTTTGGTGCTTGGGTTTTGTATTCTTGGGCATCTGAAGATTGTTGTTTAGTTATGAATATTACCTCGCTGGGGAAGGAAATAACAAGATCTGTGCTTGACCTTGAGAAATGTTTAACGATAGAGATCAGCTTCATTCCGTTTATGCAAAGTCCAAACTTACATCTGGTTTCAAACCCATGAATATTCTGGAACAATAAAGCTGATAACTATTTCTTCCTTTCCCTTGATTTTGTGTAAGTATTTCTATATAAGATTATGATGAATTCATTAAGTTGGTGAGATCCTTCTTACCTTATATTATGGTAGGTGGTATTAGCCAAATTACCAAGCCTCATAATCCCCTGTGGATGTTTCTCTGACTTTATTCTGTCAAATTCATGAAATTGTCATACGATTGTTGCTCTCATGAGTTCATATTGTTTTCCGAGATGCATGCATTGATTCAATTAAATCACGTTATTTTAATTTGGCATGTGAACGATTGTGTTTGTTATTGCGAGTTTTCTATTTAACTTCTCTTACCTCACTCTTCTCAGGACACTTTGTTTTTGGTTGGTACATGCACTTACCCTATGTTGTAAATCCGTACAATTTTTGTTTTTTCCTTTGATACAGGTGCCTCGTCTGGTTCGGATGCATTCCAATGAAATGGAGGTTAGTTCTTGCTTGAATGATATCTCTTTTGCTTCCTAATTTTGTTATTGAATGTTTTTTGTCTTAAACCATAAAAAATGTACTACCTAAAAATATCTAAGACATTGTGTGAACATTACGTGTCTTTGTTTCTTTTTCTTGTTCTGGGAATGCTACATTGCTTGAGAAAAAGCTGTAGTTTTTCTCTCTCCATTGTTTTGGGGCAGGTAAGGAGACTATATCAGTAGTGGTAAGTATTTATAGAAGAACCTGGGCATACCCAGGTTAACTTAATGAAGACAACAATAGGGGGAAAGAAACTATTCCAGTTAATCATTGACTTTAAAATTGATGGTTTGTGTAATAGCTTGTACACTACTATGATGAAAAAATGTCCTGTGATCCAGTCCCTTCCTAATTTCAGATTAATTATAGTGGATTAGGGTATTATATGCTACAGGACATTCAAGAGGCACACGCGGGGCAAATAGTTGCAGTGTTTGGGGTCGATTGTGCTTCAGGTTTGCTTCCTCTTAACTGTTCTATTGTCTCTCCCTTTAACCTTCTCATAATCAGATCTCTTCCTTTGGGGAGAAGGTGAAGAGATATAGAGAACAATGTCATGTCTATAAAGATTTAAAGAAAGATGAGTTTCTTAATGGAGAAGAAATGTGAATGAATGGGTTAATTAGGATTTGAAGAAATGTTGAATACCTTATGTTTGTTATTAAGAGAAGATGTCTCCTAGAGGTTATAGAGAACTGACAGAGAAAGTTGATATGGTTGATCTAGGCGAAAAGAAAAACCTTTGTGTTAAGCTTAGTTTTTCTCAATAAATGACTTGCTACAAAAGAATTTTTTTTAGTAAACGTGTCGTACTCCTTTCATAGTTACCAAACTAGAATCTGGATCTGTTCTTTTTAATTCATGTCTTTTACTCTTTTTCTCCCCATGTATTTTGAATACGTTCATGTTATCAGGAGACACTTTCACTGATGGGTCAGTTAAATACACAATGACTTCTATGAATGTCCCTGAACCTGTGATGTCATTGGCTGTGTCTCCAGTTTCTAAGGATTCTGGTGGACAAGTAAGTCATTGGAATTTTCAGCGGTTATATCTTGGCAGCTTTCTTTATTTAATAACCTACCTGTTTCTTTTGACAGTTTTCAAAAGCCTTGAATCGTTTTCAGAGGGAGGATCCAACCTTCCGTGTTGGTTTGGATGCTGAGAGTGGGCAGACAATTATTTCTGGAATGGGAGAGCTGCATCTAGACATTTATGTTGAGCGCATCCGGAGGGAGTACAAGGTGCCTTTCCAGTGTGTTTCTCCAGATACATTTGGGCGTTTATGTGACTGCTGTCTTCATAAATATGAATCGATTACAAAATCCTCTTTCTTAGCTTTTAATCTTCTTCTTTTCATAGGTTGAAGCAACTGTTGGAAAACCTCGTGTTAATTTCAGAGAAACTATTACCCAACGTGCCGAATTTGATTATTTGCATAAGAAGCAAACTGGAGGACAAGGTCAATATGGAAGAGTTTGTGGGTAAGGATGCTCTAATAGAACTTGATTTATGGACTCTAAGCAAGCATTTCCATCCTCCTGAGACTTTGGTTGGAAGGCAAAAGTGATTCTTAAATATTTTTATTTGCTAATATTATTGATGTTAGCCTATTTTGTTTATCTGGTACAGCAGTAATGCTGAAAAATTATATGGAAAAAATAGATTGGATGAGTGGCTATGGCAACTTCTCTGCTTCCCTCTCCTCTATCTAAACAACAGACATCCAAAAAAAAAAAAAAGAATAGAAAAGCGTGAAGGTAATATTTTGTTTTTGATTTTCACATGTTCCTAGAGAGTAGAAACCTACTACATAGTGATCTGTTCAAATCAGAATGCTGTAACTATGACCCATTTTTGTGTACCCCAGAAACCACATCTGCTGTAGGCCTTCACCAGGAAAAATATGTGAAATATTCTTGCTTGCTGAGGATGATTTAAAGAACAGTGGTAGGGCCAAAGCTTCTAAGCACGAAAGGAAAGATAAGGAATTTGAAACCTTTTTACATCTTTTTTATGATTGGAATGCAATAAAAATGGAATGATTGATGGTTTTTAATTGGGGTAACTTCCAACCTATGTCCTGTGGTTTTTCAATATCAGTTTTGTAACTACGAAGAATAATCTCAAGTTTAATCTCCACTACATCCTGCTCCTGTGGTGGTCCACGTCATCAGTTCAAGTTGAGACATCAATTATTGGAACACTCAAAGGGCCTGGCCAGGATGTAATGCAAATGTAATTGTCGGGGATATTTTATGGACACCCGAAAGATCAGGGTTATGAACTTTATGTTGTTAAACTTCAAGATATCATGCTGGAAATTGTCCCTGTTTTTATTTTTGTTTTCTTTTTGGTGCTGGAGGCTTATATTTCTGTTGATTATTTAAACAGAGGATGCAGTCTTGCAGTGGGTGACATTTGAGGGGTCCTTTTGTAAGATAATAATTAATATATCCTAGTCCATTGTTACCATTTTTCATAACAAAAGCCTCTTTACGATGTACGGGTAATCATCTCTGTAGTCCGCGATACAGGAAGTCTTGTGTACTGGGATACACATAATTACCATTTTCCTAATTTTGTTCTTAATGAACTAGTCATCATAGTTTCCATTTTAAAAATTAAGGACCTCTTCATTGTTTACTGTTGCTTTATTGGCAGGTATGTTGAACCACTTCCACTAGAAACTGCAACCAAGTTTGAATTTGAAAACAATATTGTAGGACAAGCTATACCATCAAATTTCATACCAGCGATTGAGAAGGGATTCAAAGAAGCAGCAAATTCGTGAGTTCTGACTTCTTTTGCAGGAATTGCTTAAACTATTACATATATACAAATCAAAATTTGTATCTTTCCTTAATTGGGAAATGGGGTTTGTTATTTTCACAGTTTGGTTAACTCTTTCCTACTGTTGCAGGGGTTCGTTAATTGGGCATCCTGTAGAGTATCTTCGTATCATATTAACAGATGGTGCATCCCATGCAGTGGATTCTAGTGAACTTGCATTCAAGTTAGCAGCTATATATGCATTTAGACAGGTCCTTTCCATGTGCCTTTCCTGGATACAATCTTGTGAGGATAGTTTTTTGTACTGTGTTATTTAATATATCATCTTCTCCCCCCCCCCCCTCCAAAAAAAAAAAACTTTGATTGTCATATACTCTGATTGTTGACTTAGTAGGCAATATCAATTTCTTTTCCCTTTAAAATCCTATCAGCATACTTACCTAAAGAAATCAATAAGAAAGATTATCACTAGATGGATGTAAAGGGGGCATCGCCAAGTGTGCCTGCAAAAGAAAGAAAAAACTAAAGGATTGATCAACCAAGAAACTCAAACAATACAATTTGTGAAGCATTATAAGATTCCATAACTCCAAGGGTGGGTCTGTACCCAATCTGGAGATAGAGCCAAATCGGATTTCTCTATGTTCCCAAAAGCTCTTGTACTCTTCTTTTTAGTTGTCCAATCAGCAGTCCATAAAAGCAACCTGCAGGTTTTCTTCTTCCTTCTACTACTAATAAACCATTCCCAGGCCTTCAATCCTCAAGAACTGAACCTGCTTGAACTAAAACCCATTCCCCAAGATACCAAAAGTGGCATTCCAAAGCTTCAGCGAGACTGGACATGACAAAACACGTGATCTGTAGACTCATGTGCTGTAAATATTGGAAGAATATTAACCAAAGGAAAATCTCTCTTTTGAAGGTTATTCAAAGTAAGGTATCAGTCCCAAGCTGATTCCCCTCCCCCCTAAAAAAAAAAAGAAAAAAAAAAGAGGCTCTAAGTGGAGAACCAGACTTCCAAATCAAGTGATCTGGAAAAGAAACCTCCTTGGAAAAGCATAGAGTTCTACAATAAGAAGAAAAAATAGGACCCTGATATTGTGTCTCCAAATCATACTTTCAGCAGATTGTACGTTGAAATTTACAATATTCCAAGACAGAGCTATCAGAAGCTTCTGGATAGCCTCCGCAGCATGGCCCATCCTGATCAAGCAAGGAAACCACACTTTTCCCCTTCCACTAGTTTTTGTTTTCTTCTTAAGTATCCCTTTGGCTAATTGAGAATATAAGAGACAATCTCTTTCCCTAATGCATGACTAAATAAGCTCGGAAAGAATCTTTTAAGGTGGTTCCACTTACCTGAAAGATCTGGTCAGCATTTTATGTAAGCTTCTGAACGACTGAAAAGATTATCTGTGACTTTATATCAGCAACTCCCTTTCAACTAAACTTCCATAAACTAACCCCGTATCACTTCTTACAAGTTAAGGCATAAATCAAAATATATGCTGATATTTGAGTCAGGACATTATCATTATGGGTCACCATACTGGTGACATATATAAGCCTTTTTTTGTACGTATTATAAGTTTAAATGCAAATGTTTTATGGCCTTTTGGTTTCATTTTTTTAAAAATGATTAAGGAGAATATCAATCTTAATCTCGATATCATTGATTAAAACTCTTCACATATTTACATATGTGACACAAATTGTCAAATTTTAGTACAAAATTCAGTTTTGATGTGGTCATGGAAAAAACGTTTTTGCATTCATGGCATCAATCATCGATATGTGTTGCTCGATAAGGCTAATATCGATATGGTCGTATTTGTTACTGATGCCAATACTGGTTTCTTAATATGAGTGGAGGACAACCATTCAAGATCATAATTCCATATGCTGCCTCGGTTGCTTTTATCCAAAGCCTATTATCTCACGCATACCTCAAGCCCAGTTGCCTAGGAGAGCTTTTTTAAACCTGGTGGTGTCCTTAATTTTCAAGCCACCTGTGGCCAAAATGCAATTTAACAACCCCTCATCTTAACGAAAAAAAAAAAAAGAGTGCTCTACCACATCCACCCCAACGCGAGTGTTCATTAAGCAATCAAGCTTACAGGGAACCGAGCTGGGGATAGGGAAGAAGGATAAAAAAAATAAGTATGCAAACTGACCAATGTGCATCTAACAACAGTGAGTCTTCCCCCCTTCAATAAATCTTGTTTTTTCCAAATCAAGTATCATTTTTCACATTTAATCAAATACCAAATGGACACATCCGTAAATTTTGCACCAAGGGAGAAACCCAAGCGAGTAAAGAATCAGAGAGAGAGGGGGGGGGGAGAGAGAGAGAGCATGTGTGTGTGAAGCTTTTAGCTTTGGAAGAAAGAAAGAGAAACCATTGGAGGAATTTGTCACTTGTCTGCCTCGGATAATGAATTTCAATTTCAGCTTCACTGAAAGATCAAGGAATAAAGTGAGTCTGTTCATCAATTTTCCTCCTGAATTCATTTAAACTTGAATTCTCTCTCTATTGCAACCTTAATCTGTGCTCTCAAGTCGTTCATATCACAATTGTTTTATGCTTCAAATTTTGGTAGAACAAGTAATTTGTTGGGAATATGGAAAGCTTAGCTATTATGGTGGGGTTATTGATGCTTGAGCTTGTATGTGTGGAGTTTGAATAGTATTTCTTGAATTTTGAATAGTATTTCTTGAATTTTGAATTGTATCTATAATGTATGGTTTGAATATGTGGGATTTTTGTATAAAATGATGTAGTTAGGGTTGGGGTCTGAGTTGATCATGCAAAAGTTTTTTAATGAGGTTTAAACTTTAATTTTCACAATCTTTGTTATTATGTCTTTCACTAAATCGTTATATGTAGATATAAATTGACATACTTGGATTTGTGTATATGAAATCCTTTAGTTTAAAGAAATAGCCTGTAGAATTTGTGCATGGATTTATGCTTGTCTTGAAAAACTAGAAAATGATTTCTTTGTCTTTCTCTTTCTTTTCTCAAAACATGTTTTTGTTGCTATGCCACAATGATGGTTATGTATTGCCTTTTATATAGAGAGAAGATCATTCTCAAAATATTAAAATGTCATTTCCTTTCCATCAGAAGGTGTCTTGAATGGACATGTCTTTCGGGAGGATATTACTTCTCTATGATTAAATAAATTATTAATTTATCCAAATTATTGATATAAAATTATAAACTATATCAATTCAGTAAATAAATACAATTTGTGCTTATGCCATGTGGACATTTCTTATATTCTCTCATTTTGTCAGCATGACTGTACTATATTTATAGAAGTGACTATGTCTAACTTTAAGTGCACGACCTTTCAATCCTTTTAATAGGTTAGACAATCACTATTGTTAATGGCACTCCTCATGTGTGCCTAGGTGCACCTAGGCTCGGGTCTAAAACTGTGGCGCCTCAAACATTCCTAGATAAGGCTAATTCTAACAGGTGCATGCCTATGTTCTAAGGTATATGCCTTTTTTAAGGCTCAAGGTGTGCACGTCTTGAACACCTTATAATATTTTTTTAAAAAAATTAATGGTTTTTTTTTTTAAATTGGCCATTATATTTAATATTGTATATAATACTAATTTGGTATTTATGAAATTGGGATTGATGAGAGTAATCAGTGGCCAACTAAAAGAATAAATGGAGACTATGATCAAGATAATAAATTTGCATTTGGGGATGTTTTTTAGAAAGAGTTTTATTGTTAAAATTATTGAAAAAAAAATTGAGGCTATATATCATACTACATGGATAAATAGTGTGAATCTTGAACGATTAGTATCTATAGGTTTACTCCATTTGAGTTTGTAAATGGTAAAGATACTAATTTAGAGAGGCATATAAATATGAAAAAGTAATTTAAGCCTATGAGCTGAGAAAGGAGAAAATATGAACCTACATTTTGTGATGATGATAAATATTAGTTGTTACTAGTGAGTATTTTGATAACAATGTTATAGATTTATTAATGAATTTTATTGTTTTTGTGCATTGTGTTTATTAATTGCTTTATTTTATATTATTAGTTGAATTATGAGGTTATCATCATTATCATAGATATTTGTTGATGTTTTTATCATATTATTGGCTTTAATAATTAAAATTTATTATAGGAATATCCTATATACATATTTCATAATGAGTACCTTAGTTTTGTCGGGCCTTGCCCTTTTGCCCTAGGGACCCTTAGTGCCTTAATGCGCCTTATTCCTTTAACAATAGTGTAGATAACATAATACTATGATCAGGTAACAAAGAACTGCAAATCATGGTAGTTCCACATTATTTTGCAACGTTGTTCCTTCCATGTAATAAAAAACTTGCAGCTCACATAACTGGAGTCTTTAATAAGTACTATTCATTATGTTCAACTATAATATATTTGTCAAAGATGATTCTTCTTATCATTGATCTGTAATCTTAAGTTCAAACTCTATTGAAAACTGGAAATATGTTATAAACACACTCATGAGATCTCTAGCGTCTAAAGTAGAAAAACATAATATCATCCATAACCACGTTATGGGCAACAACAAAGACATACTTGAACATGCTCCTTATGAGTCTGTGATGGTAAACCCTCCATTAGTGGATCAATTGGTGCTTTTTTGCTCAATTGACATAGTTTGTTTCTGAATTTTTCTTATAAAAACAATGTATTCAACTTTAATTTATTTAGTACCATTTGAATACTTCTTGCCATTAGAAAAGATAACCATTATGGAATTATCACAGTAATTAATATGCCATCTCAATAAATATATCAAGGTTATGGACCAAGTGGGGAGTATAAGAAATATCTTGCATGATATGACACATTTTATTTATATATTGAATTGATAAATGTTATAATTCTATAGTTATAATATAGGATTATTATTTATTTATTAATTAATAAAGAAGTAATATTTTCCTAGTAGTCATACTCATTCAAGACACACCATTCGATGGAAAAAAGGGATATTCTAGTAATTTTCAAATGATCATCTCCCGCTCTCTCTATAAAAGGCAATGCATTCGATCATTATGGTATCACAACAAAAAATATATTATGAGAGAAGAAATAGAAAAGGTGAGAAATCATTTCTCAGATCTCTGAGATCCTGACAAATTGGTCTATATGGGTTATTTTCATTGACTAAGGGTTTTTATATTCATGGATTTAGGTATGCCAATTTATGATAATGTTTTAATGAAAAACATGACAATAAAGATCCTAATAATTAAAGTTTAAATCTTATTAAAGAATTTTTTTTTTTTTTTTACAAATGAAACCCTAACTTAGCTATGGGATTCGGGTTTCAAGGATTTTTCATCTTCAGAAGTGGTGCAAAATAAGTTATTTTTTAGTGTAGTATGGATTCGGTGTTCTAAGAGGAACGCAACCATCACAGCAGCTCACACATCCATCTTTATGACTTGAAAGTCAAATAGTGATTAGGTTAGGGATGGAAGGGTCAAACCAGTAGTTACGTTATTTTAATAGACTGTTGAGCATGAAGATTGCTAAAATCTAGTTTAAAAATTATTTTCTGTGTTAAAAGAGAATATTTCTCTCTATAATCAAATTATTAGCTCTACGTTAAAAAATGCTTGTCAAGCAAAATTGCCAACAACACTTCACAATGAGGTAGTTTTTATGCCTTTAGATGTGGCTGAAAATGGTTATCTTGTTTACAGCAATGATCACCTTCTTTCCTGTGATAAATAATGCACCTTCTAATTCAGACTCTGAATTCTGCAATATTGTAAATGGAGACATTTTTCCTCCACCTCAAAAAGGCAGGTCTTGGTTCCATGGACAGAATAGAGGAGTTTATGCTAACATAGTTGGACTAATGTGGAAAATGAGCATGCTAAATTCCATGGTATTGGGCGCCCTTGTAGCTTCATTAGGTACTCAGAGAACAATATAAAAATGAAGGGGAGGCCTACATCCCAATAATTAGTTGGAAATAAACAGATCAAAAGATGATCCATTTGATGTACACAGTAAAGATGCTACCTTTGATATACACGGTAAAGATTCTATTAAGATAGCAACTGTTCATGTTGGAAAGAGGCATCTAGATCTTCTTGAGGCGCCACTTTCTGTACTTAGGATTCCACTATATCCAGTTAGCATTGGTGATGCCAGTGGGAGTTTCTTTGGCAAGTGGCAATAGGTATCTGTGATTACAGCAGACTGTTCAATATGATTCGGAACTTTCGTCTCTTGCTGCTTTGCATGCAACTTTTTTCCATGTTTTTTCTTCCTTTTTCCCATTTTCCTTTTCTTTTTTCTTCGTTTTGTTTTTTTTTTGGGGGGGGGTGTTCGGTTTAGGCTGGATTGTGTTTCGTGAAGTGAGGGTATAGGAGTTGAGGCATTTTCAGAATGCTGTTTATTTTTTTGTTTCTTTCTTCTGTTCTTTTTTCTTTAAGACGATTTTTTCTATCCATTAACTTGATATTTGAATTTAAATTAGTGCATAGGATCTATGGATTAGTGTCATGACTCCAGTATTTACTTCATTCTTGACAGTGCTATATGGCAGCAAAGCCTGTTATATTGGAGCCAGTAATGCTGGTGGAGGTGAAAGTACCGGCAGAATTTCAGGGATCTGTTACTGGTGATATCAACAAGTATGTATTTCTGGTGTTCTTACTGAATTATCATATGATGACTTTTAGTCCTCATCTTGTCTGCTCTGCATCATAATAGGAGAAAAGGTGTGATTGTTGGCAATGACCAAGATGGTGATGATTCTATAATCACAGCACACGTAAGAAACACTTCTCATGTCCTTGTATTATTACTCATTTGTACTACTAGGCATGATTGTTAGAATTATAAGATAATGATATGATTTTTTTATGGTGCCCTTTTGTCTGTTTGGTTTGATGCCCTTTTGATCTTAACTGAAACTATTTTTTAATTAAAAACTGAATCTTGTCCCTGAGTTGGGATGGATACACATTATTGGTAAACATTTGGCTCTGCTCTAGTTTTTTTCTTCTTCTGGCTCCAAAAATGTATGTTGTGTGATTTTTTGAGTGCACCGAGTGATTGGCCTCAACTGCGTGTAAGTTATACGGGTTGCTAAGATGATTTATGAAAAGGTCTGCAGTTGAGTTGTCCTCTTAAGTTGAGGCAGGAAATTGTTATTGGCCGAATTATTCTATTGTGTTGTGACTAACCTCCAGAGACTGGAGTGACCAAGGAATCTTGGGCTGAGCTAAAAAATGTAAATCCAATTATTTGAGTTTATTGTGTAATTACCACTTTAGGGTTGATGCTGTTACAAGAGAGACTTGGGGTGGTGTGGTTGGCCATCATAGTGGTTGCTAAGTTGATGTAAGAAGGGTCTCAAGTTGAGTTGTCAACCTAAGTTGAGGTAGGAACTTGTTCTTTGGCAGACTCATTTTACTGTGTTGTGACCACCCTGTAGAGACTGGGATGACAAATAAATTTTATGCTCACGTTCTAACAATAATTCGATCGCTATAGGAGTAATCTCAAGTTATTGTGTAGTAAAAATCAAAGAGATTATGGAAGTAAATATTCTCGCATTTATTGCTACTACACTCTTCATTCTAGTTCCTAGTGCCTTTTTTCTTACATTATACGTAAAAAGGGTTAGTAAAATGATTTATCTGAATTAATTTTGACTTCTTAGTTTGTTATAAATGATTGAGAAAATAGAAAAAAATATCCCAAATTCACTCAAATCTTATATTAAATGAGCAGGTTAGAATAAAAAATCTTCTATGAGATTGGATGGTGTAGCAGTTAGATTCATAGGTTTCTTTCTATCATACTATCAGTTAAATTAGTATTTTTATAGTGTATATAGTTGTATTGTATAAAGGTTTAATGTAGATTAATCTTTTAATATAGGTTAGAACAGTGATTGGATTAATGATAAAATATAATCCTAGGTCGTGAACAGCGATTTGATCTACAATCTTGAGATACGTAGATATTAATTACATCCATGTGATTACTACTCATTATTTGAGTGAATATTTAATGTAAGGGCAAGTTATGCCCAGTCACTACTTTAAGGGCAACGCAATTGGTAAGGGAGACTTCAAACATTGTGGTTGGTAGTGATCATGAGTTTAACACTTGCAGTGCATATCTAGTCTTATCTAATGCATAGCTTTTGTGGTTTAGGTCATGTTCTCATAGTGTAATATGGACTCTCATGCTGCATGTCAGGGAAGATTTTTTGTCATTAAAAAAAAAAACAAACATAACATAAAAAAGCTTGCATGTATTGATAGGCATCAATGGTTAGGGGGTGCTTATGTGGCACCTAGGTCGATGACGGAGACATATGTTGGACTGCTATTGGGAAGCTTTGTTTACCCTTGTCAGTAGGGGGACAGGTGCCAAAGCCCTATTTGTTGCCAGCTGAATAGTTTGATCAACAGAACCGAGGATTATGCCACACTATTCCTGGTGATAAAATTTTGACTTCTACAACAGTGGGAATGGAGGCTGGGTTACTCATTGGAACTTTTTAATGATGAAATTGTGCTAAACATATAACTTTGCAGAAAGTTTAGAATATTTAAATGTAAAAAAAGTATAACTAAAAAATGAATTATATCAAAATACTGAATCGGAGTTAAGGAGAGCTGGAACTTGAAAAGATTCTTAAACTGTTGGCTGGGTGGATGAAGTTATTCTAGTTTCCATTGTAAATCATTTCTTGATGTGGCCATACATAAAACTTAGCCGGGTAACCCACTGCATTAGATTCATACTCCGGAGTATGGGAAGAGTCAGATGTCACTTAATAGAAAGGGCCATCAGATTAATAGAAAGGGCCGAAAATAAATAAATTAAAAACTACAAATGCTTATGAACATTTCAATATTCAATGCTGAAAAGATAGTTCAGGTCCCATCAGAACATCATAATAGTTAAGTTGTGTGTAATGGTTCTAATTGTACATCATTAGTAACTTTGTCTAATTCATTCCTGATATGATGCGATTCATTTTTTTGCAGTTTTTGAGTACTGACGGTGAATTTTGGCATAATAGCAAGGTTTTTCAATTGTAATTTTGATGTTAAAGACTCAAAATGACAAATAAAGTCTCTCTAGAGGAGTGGTCCGATGAAATAATGGTGCATATTATGTATCGTCATGAACAATTTGGAAGATCTGTGGAATGAAATATTTGTATCGGCCTTCCATATATCCCGATATCCTCACACATTTGTTATATGCTTATCGGTAATTTTTTTCGATATATCAACCAATGCCTGCTACTTGAGTTTCAATTTGCAAAAACATTGTGCTTGATACCAATATTTATCACCCGATACAACCATACGATTCGACCATGACCGATACCATTATTTTCATTCGTGATATGATTCTACTTGGTATATTTTATATCTTAATGTTGGTTCTGCTAGTTTCAATAGAAACTCTTGTGCATGCTTGATTCGAGTGGAGTCCTCAGCTATTCAACTCTTTTGGAACTTTACAGGTCCCTCTGAACAGAATGTTTGGATATTCGACAGATTTGCGGTCGATGACACAGGTAAAAACACAACCCCGCCTTCGACATTGCAGTTTTTTTTTTTTTTTTCAGACAATCTGTCTCCCTTTTTCTCAACATTTATCCCGCGACCACAGGGGAAAGGCGAATTCACGATGGAGTACAAAGATCACTGCCCAGTTTCACATGAAGTGCAGATGGAATTGGTGAACAGTTACAAGGCAAGCAAGGCAGCTGAACAATGACAACACACTTTTCTATAAGAACATTTTTTTATGTAATTTATCATAATTTCTCCCATGAATATGATGCTTAAGATCATCACCGTTCGATCATGGTGGAGAGGCTGAAGTTTAAACTTCGAGTTTATAAATTTTGATAGGCCTAATAAGAGGCAACCAGCATGGCAATTTTCCATTGATTTATGGATTGAAATGTAATGAATAGAAGAAAGAGCATATAATGAATGATATGTATTTCATATGTAATTGTCTTGTGTTATTAAGGATGTATGCTGTATTCTTCACTCCTCTTGGGTTAATGTTTCCACAGATTTTGTTATGATCCTTTTAAATATTATTTTCTCTTATCATTTAATAAGTGTAGATATATTTTTATATTATAGAATGCTCAGATTAAAAGAATATATTAAAATATTATTTTAATCTTGATATTTTATTACTTTTTAAACAGTTTTAACCACCACGAGGATAAAGCAGTTCAATGCTTGGGTGGATCATAGCAAAGTAGTTCGGGTTGAAATAGTTTCACAAAGTTTAATTTATGCTAGAAAAATTTATCCTTTTTATTTCAATTTAGTTTTTTATGAATTTATTCTCAATTTCTTTTTTAATATAAATAATAGAAAATTGTTATTTATCCCACTTATATACAACACTTTTGCAACTCATAAAAATATTTTAACCCATTAATTGTTTTGTAAATTTTAATTGGGTGGCATATATAGCAAAATTAATTTTTAATTTTTTTTTAAATATTCTTTTTATAATATGATAAAGATTTACATAAAGGTTATATAAGTGAAGAGGCTCATATTTATATTTATATTTATGTAAATTTGGGTTAAATATGATTATTTGATAAAAAATTACCTATTACAAAATTTGAATTAACTATTAATTTAAAATAAATTTAAAATGAAAATTAAGAATAAAATGTAATAATTAAGAACAAATTTATTTAGCAATGTTTTCTGTTTTTAATGTAGTCTTCATTTCGAATGTGGATAAATCGATAGGGTTCTGCTCCAAATGAGTGGCTATCCCGCTGCCCCTCCTTCCCTCGAGGAAGACAGCATTATAGCGAAGAGGGAAGAACCCCAATAATGGCCCCAGTAGCTTGCCCCCCGCGTAACAGTACCAACCTCCATGGCCAACCCCATCGCATTCTCTCCTAGTTCATCATCCCTTAGACACATCCTAGTCACGCCAAATCGGATTTCGAGGATTTCCAGATTTGGGTCGAACCATTTCATCCCTAGTAATTGCTTAAGGGATTTACCTGCAGCATCCGCAACTATGTGTTCTACGGCTGCTACTGAAGTTAAGGTTGTGCCGGCCATCATCGTCGGAGGTGGACGGGTGGGGAATGCGCTTCGGAGTATGGGAAATGGCGATGATTTGTTGATTAAGAGAGGCGAATCTGTGCCGCTTGATTTCGATGGTCCTATTTTGGTTTGCACGAGGAATGATGATCTTGATGCTGTTCTGCAAGCCACTCCCCAATCTCGCTGGAACGGTAAATTTTCATATTCGTTTGTCAAGCCACTCCTCAATTTTCGTAGCTAAGATTAGTGAGGCGTTACTACCTCTAGGACACTGCTAGATGGTACCTAGCATAATAAATCATTGTCCTTCACCTAAAACTTACGCTATGTGCTTTGATGGAGAGTGGTGAATTGGGATAAAGTGAAATGAAATTACAGTATTTCCTTTGATTGGTATTTGAATGAGTGACTAGAAGTCTTGAAAGATAAAAGAGAGATTTATTTTATTTTATTTTTATCTTAAACAGAGGTGAACGTAATGATGTTAATTTATGTTTTGTAGATCTTTATTTATCCTTAATGAGTTATTAATAAAGAAAAATATGAAGAAGGGTATATTAATAAAAATAGTATTTTTTATTGCAGTCTTCCTTTTATATCATTGCAATTGAACATGGTAAAGGAAAAAAAATATTTTTATCTATTTTTATTTTTGTTTTCACTTTTTTTGAATAAAGTTTAATTTAGGTTACGTAGTTCGTCATTTGTTCTTAATGAGTTATTAATAAAAATATATAAGGATAAATTAATCAAAATAGTATTTCTTATTTTAAGTACATCCTTTTTATATCATTGTACACGAACATGTTATAAGCAAAAATATATTTTCATCTATTTTTGTTCGTAATTTTTATTTTTGTTTCATTTTTACTCGATCAAGTTTAACTTGTTTATCAAATACAGCGTTAAGCTTTGTGATGAATTATTGCTTGATACAGCATTTGTAATTTCTTGTATACCCATGAATTGGCCAGTTTTTTACAATCTGTTGGTTGAGATTAGGCCATCTAAGAAACACCTATTTTAATATATATGTTTTTTTTAATAATTTCTTTTTAAGACAATTTGTTGTAGTAATGCGTATATGATACTAATTATAAATTTAGTGCAGATTTGTAGTAGTAGCCGAGGTTCTTCGAAAGGGACCATGGGGAAACTTGCCTGAGGTGCACCTCTGGGATTTGCTTCCCAAAGTACGTCTCAGGAATTTCCACCAGAGATGCACCTCGGATGCTTTCACCAAGGTGCATCTCCAATGGCTCTAACAATCTGTTCTCTTTTGGCAAGCTTGGCCCGCCATTCTCTTTTGAATTATTGCACTTATTCTTTACCCACTTGTTACCTCTTTGTTTTTTAAATTTCTTGATCCTCTTATTATCTCATTTTCCCTTCACGCAGCCAACTAGAAATGTATGACCATTTTTAAAGGAGGCAACATTATCAATATTTCTTATCATGGAGTACAGCTAGAAAAATAAATTTGGGCATGACTCAGAATTTCTGAAGTTATATACAAATATCCATTGTTGGCCTACAGTGTTGTCCACTTCAGGTTATTCGATATCAGTAATAATGATAATGTGGAATTCTTGTCTAATTTATTTGATGATATCCTTAGGGTTTCAACAATTGAGTTCTTAGTAGAAATAGAAAAAATCTGGTCCAGCTAGGTGAGTATCATACCTGTCCTGTCAGGCACTATGAGACTCAATCAATGTATGTCACCAACTGTCAATCATTCATCTTATTATTTCCCCAGTCAACAGAAGCACAACATTGGTACCATTGAGTATTAATCTCAATTGCCAGACCAAGCCATGTAGTTTCAACTTTGATCCTGCAATAACATAGCAAATAATATATTTGATGATAATCTGTCCTCCATACCCAATGATAATGATTCAGGTTGTAGTAATGATGAACAAAATTATTTGGGGGATATACATTGTGTAACTGCAGTTGATTGTCCTGTTAAATTAGTATGCCTTAATAACTTCCAATACCCTGCAGTTAATATTTGATATAGTGCATGCACATATATGAATGATAACGAGGGGAATCTGAGAAAGGATCACTTCATAAGAGGTGGTATTTGATTCTAAGCGGAATGCTACTTATGCTTTATAGCAAAATATGCTTCTCACAAACTGGCATCGTAAGGTGTACGAGTTACAAACTAATTTCTTAACCATAAGATGCATCAAATATGACAATCAGTGTGAATGGAAAGTACGGGTTGCACGGAAGAAAATGTCCTCGTATGGGAGGTAACAAGATATTTAGGGCCTTACACTTCTATGTTTTCATAAATTTCCATGCACTATTGGTAGTTAGACTTGAATTTGATTTGGGAGTGTTATGAGTTTTGTCCGGGTTGATCCTACATATTCAATCTCTCTTAATATGCAAATTATTAGATCTGCATATTGTTTCAATGTATCATATAGAAAAGCATGGGCCGGTATATAAAGGTGATTGTTAAAGTGTATGGTGATAGGAGGATGTCATACGAGCAATTGCCTTGTTGGATATATAAATGTTACAACTTTCTAATCCTGGCACGATTGTAGTATTCCAAAATATGAGTTCGTGGGATGGTTCGCATGAAGATATCTTGTGCGTGCTTTTCCATTGTGTATTTGTGTCATTTATATATTAATGGATTTAATGCATGCATACTGATAGTCCAGATTGATGACACATTTTTTTATGGAATGTATAGAGGATCATTATTGATTGTTAGCTTTATCGATGGCATTAGACATAATATCAACTTGCCATTGCATCAGTAGAGAGCGAGAATCGTGGTATTTGGGGATGATTTTTTGATTGTATAAAAAAGCATGTGACACAAGCCACATTTGTGTGTTATATCAGATCAATGATACTGATTACCATATGCACCATTTAGTGGCAATCACCCCATGCTCAATATCGCTACTGCTTGTCACCTCCAACTATAATACTGTGCACAATAATGATTAAAATCAAATATATGTTGTAGTTGTAGGTATTTAAATACCATGTTATCTTTGTAATCTTTAGTTATATTATTTTTTTACTGTTTGATTTATGATAACTTCATGCACTTATTGTAATAAAAAGCCAAGCTCAACCACAAAAATTTGACGTTATAATGGAATGGAGTAATAGGTTAGTTATTGAGTCCTGAAATTGGGCAGACCAGATTTCGAAAAATAAGTGGACTACGTCACATGATGGTGGTAGATGATACGGAGTTGTGACAATAAACCTGGCTGAGAGTCACTTGCCCATTACTGCACTTATTGGACATACCTTTACCCTTTGGTCAAGATATTTGACGCATTTTTGCACAAGTACAGGGTAAAGATGACAACCAATGCAGAGTTCATGATTATTTTTTAATTATTGTGCAGCATTATAATTGGACGTGACATGATAAAAACAGTGGAAAATATTGCATATGGGAGTTATTATTGTGATATCGATCCAATATGCTCACAAATGTGGTTCTTGTGTCACCTGACCTATATATTATCTAAAAACCTTCCCCAACTGCCACAATATTTGCTTTCTACTTGTGCAATGGCCAATGGATATATGTATGATGCCGTCATTGAAATAGGCGAGTAATAATGTTCCTCTATACTTTCCATAATTGAAAGTGTCATTAATCTGGGTGAATGGTATGTATGCATTAAATCTATCAGTCCATGGTTTAAATGACCAAAAAACAGTACGAAGATTATGAGCAAGGCATCATCACGTGAACCATTCTATGCACTCATATTTTGAAATATCATAACCATGCCAGGATTAGAAAGTTGTAATCCATAGATCAACGAGGCAATTGCTCATATTATAATTTCCTGTCATCGTACACTAAACAATCAACTTTTGTTTACTGGATTTTTCTTTTTGGTACGACTTATCGAAATCATATGCATCTCTTATAGTTCATGGTGTAAGTGGGATTGAATATGTAAGATCAACACACGCCAAACCCACAATATGATCATGTATCAAATTCAAGTCTAACTGTGGATGGTTCATTGAAATTTATGGAACATACAAGTGTGAGTCCATGAATATTTTGTTATTTCTCAATGTGAAGGCTTTTTCCTTTGTGCAATCCATACTTTCCAATAACAACTAACTCCATTTTTTATGCGTTTAACGGTCAATAAATTTGGTTGGGGCTGCTATATCTTATATAAAATTTGTGATAAAGGGATACTGCTTTAAGGCATAAGTAATATTTTCCTTGGAATCAAATATCACCCCTTTTATGAAATGTTCTTTTCTTGGATCCCAATCATCATCATACTTAGGCACATGCCCTGTATCGACATTAACTACAGTAAAATGTTCTACATAGGGATTGAACGATCTTGGCCTTGCTGGTTTGGCAGGATATCAAACCGCAGCTACACAATGTGTATCCCCCAAATTATTGCATTAACCATCACTGTCAATCGAGTATTCATCATCAGGTATGGAGGACAACAAATCGTCTTCCAAAGATATTGCATCGTTGCCGGCAAGTATATCATCTGCTACCATTATTGTTGGATCTGGAACAATAGAAATCGAAACTTAGTGCCTCAGTCTGGCTGCAGATATATAATACCCAGTGGTACCAGCCCCATGAAGTTGTTAACTCTGGTCATAATAAGACACATGATAGTTGGTGGCATACTCACGGTGATATCCAGGTGATCTCATTCTGCCTAACCTGAGAGGTGTAATATCCGCCATGTTCAACTAGATTTGGTTCTTTTTTTGTGAACAACTCCATTGTCGAAATCCCAGTGGTATCATCAAATAATTTCAAACATTAATTTCACGTTATCATTATTTGTGATATCAAATAAGGCAAATTGCATAACACCATGGGTTGATAATTGATAGCTATACATAACTTTAGAAATTCTATAAGAAATGCGCAAATTTAATTTTCTAGCTCTACTTATATCAATTCATCATAATTTGTTGATATTCTAACTTTTAAAAACTCATAAATCCACATTCATAATCAATTTCATGATAAGCAGTATCAATCATATTGCTCTACAATGAATGATCACACATTTGTAATTGGCCATGGGATAGGAGAATGAGAAAATAAGATTGAGAAATGTAAAAAACAAGGAGATGTGTTACAAATGGCTGATGTGAGAATTCTAGGTGTGATTTCCCTTATTTATATTGACCAAGGAAATAAGAGGAAAATAAGGATTGGGAAAGAGTCTAGTTAGGAGAT
>JAOVVI020000071.1:0-45031 GCA_028571085.2 Nepenthes alata
TCCTGATCCTCACATTGTCAGGCAATGAGGCATCGCCAGCAATTTCCACATAGACCCTCGCATAATCCATCCTCTCAGTGTTAGGGTCTAATTGAATTGGTTTTCCGACAACACTTGCAATCCAACTGAGCCCCAAAAGGGTCCAGTATTCCACTGGAACACTAGTCATAGTGATCCATATGGGAAAACGTTTGTGCTCCTCTTTAGAGAGAGCCATTCCAGGCTTTGAGATTTTGAGAAACAGGGGTTGGCCTGCAAAGGACCACGGTCCATGAGCAAGACATTTCTCCAGCATGTTGCAGGAGGAAAAGCAAAAGAAGAAAAAGCCCTTGTCGTTGTCGGCCACATGCTGGAGCTCAAAACGAGCCCAGATGTTCCGGGCAATGTGGTTGACGGCACAAAAATGGATGGGTTTTCCAAGGAAATAGCTAACTAAAGTGTCAGCCCACATCGACTCCCCCTGTTCTATGACTTTCGGAGGGGGGGGTCAGAGCCTCGTGATCCCCTAAACTAAAATTAGGGGGGAAGAATTGAAGAGGGGACTTACCTCCATGAATATTCTGTTGGACCACCTTTGACCAAGATACACAAGAGGGGTTGCCAACAGGAGCTGCTGAATCCAGGGAAGCAGGCGAGCTGCCTAATGCCAAGCTTGCTGTTTTGTTGCCTTTAAAAAAGCCACTTCGTTCAGGTTCTGACCGGATACCTGATTGGGGGCACTTCGGAGCTCTAGTAGAGAGCCCCGAATCCGCCTCAACCAAATCTTCCAATTCATCAACCTGGTCGGCAACAGCCAACCTTGGCTCTTCCTTCGCAGAGTAGGGGACTTCCAGAGCTGGAGGGGAGCACAACCAAGCCGGTCCCATTCCTGAGACCGAGCCAATAGAATCGCCAATAAGTGAGACGGATGAGGATTTGAAAGCATCATCAGCGCCATCCGCCAACATTGACTTGACATGAGCGGAAAGGAAGGTGGAAAATAGGGGGAGGCGAGGGCAGAAGGCGAGGTGGGAGAGGGGCGTGAGGTTTAGGTGGCTCTTTTGGGAAGCATTCAAGGGTTCCAGGAGCGTTGAAGGGGGAGGTGAAACGGGATTAACCGATTTATCCATAGCCTCTGGTTTCTTGGAGACAGAGGGAAGACCATGGTTTTTCGAACGAGAAGCAACGATGAGAGGGAAATCAGTGTCTGTAAAAGGGGGGGAACAAGGAATAGGGACGATGTGGTCCGATGCCATAAGGCGCCGGCAAAGGAGGTAGGGGAAGACGGACGAGGGGTTCCGGCAAAAGGAGGGACGACCCAAAGAGAGAGAGCTCTCTCTTCTCTCTTACTTTCAAATTTCAAACCCTGCACGCACCATATTCCACTACCATATGGGGATCCAACATCTGTAGATGTTACAACCCTGTCTATTGAAGATCAAGTTATCCATACCAAGATAGCTATTATGGAAAATAATCTACACTGTCTGATGTCCTTTGTATATGGTGCTAATTCAGAGGTGATAAGATGTGACCTCTGGGATAGCCTTCGATTGAATTGCTTGACCTTTTAAGACCTCCCTTGGGCGGTGCTTGGTGACTTCAATGCTATCCGATCTTTCTCTAAGAACCGGGGGGGTCTTGGAATGCTAGAAGTTCTCTTGATCTGGACAAATGTCTTCCAGATTGCGATCTAGAGGATCTTAGTTATGAAGGTATGTTCTATACCTGAAATGACGGGCGAGACCCCCCATTCGTATTTCTAGAAAATTGGACAAAGTGGTAGCTAATGGCTCTTGGTTTAAAAAATTCATGGGGGCGAGGGCCCTCTTCCCCCCTCCCAGACTCTCTGATCACTCCCCATGCCTATTACTCTCTTCTAATGGGACTATCCAAAAGAAAGGGATGTTTCGGTTCAATAATTTTCTCACTAAGATCTCAAACGTCCACCAAGTTGTGGAGGCAGCTTGGGAGGAACAAGTCTAGGGAACGCCCATGTATTAGCTTGTAAAAAATCTAAAATCTGTGAAGCGTTCCCTCAAAACTCTCAATTCACATGTCGGAGATGTCCATAATGAAGTTGAAAAAGCTAGGAAAGCCTTGAATGATATCCAGTCTGGGCAGACTCCTTCCTCGACAAATTGCTCTAAGGAATGTAACTGTAAAGAAGCCTACTACAAAGCTCTGGCACATGAGCTTGACCTCCTTTAGCGAAAAGCTAAGGTTAAATGGCTCAAGAATGGAGATCATTGCGCTAGCTTCTTCTTTGGTTCCGTTAATGGCAATACTAATCGCAATAGGATTTCTCTATTAATAAACGCTGATGCTACCCCTACCGGGGGGATTGAGGAGATACACACGCGTTTTGTTGAACACTTCCAAAAGGTTCTTGGAACTAGACGCACTATGGGATCAGCTGGAAAAGATTGCCTTCATCCGTACATTCTTTGCACAATCCCTGATCACTTAAAAGTTCCATTAACTACCCCTATCAGTGATGAGGAGATCAAGCAGGCCATCTTTTCGATTGATGATAATAAGGCCCGGGGTCCTGATGGTTTCTCATCCTGATTTTTTCAAGGACACGTGGGATATTGTGGGAGTGTCTGTTATTGAAGCTCTCCGGGATTTCTTCTACAATGGTAAGCTTCCCAAACAAATAAATGCTACCATTATTAGCCTTATACCTAAAATAACCTCTCCCCTCATGGTGACTGACTATAGGCATATCTCCTGTTGTAATGTCCTTTATAAGACCATTTCCAAAATAATTGCAAATCATCTCAAACCCCTGTTACCTTATCTGATAGATAAATGCCAAACTGCCTTTGCAGCCGGGCGTCAGATAACTGATAATATTCTCCTTACCCAAGAGCTCCTACATAAATATCACTTGGATCATGATCCCCCCAGATGCGCTATGAAAATTGATCTCAAGAAAGCCTATGACTCTGTGTACTGGGACTTCATTATTACCACTCTTGAGTTAATGGACTTTTCCCCCCAAATGGTGGCGTGGATTCATCAATGTATCACAACTCCCTCCTTCTCTCTCAATATTAATAGTGAATAAGTTGGTTTCTTCAAAAGAGGTAAAGGTCTTAGACAAGGCAACCCTCTATCACCATTCTTATTTGTTCTCGTTATGGAAGTGTTGAATGGCATTATTGAGGTAATAACTTGACATAATGATAAGTTTCGTTTCCACTAGAAATGTGACGTTACCCAAACGGTCATGCTAGCTTTCGCGGATGACTTGCTCTTATTTGCGAACGTTGACACTACCTCTGTCTGCATTCTTCAGGAATGCCTTGAGGAATTCAAGATAATCTCTGGTCTGTCTGCTAACAAAAATAAAAGTGAGATCATTATCTGCTCTAAAGATGCTAATCTTAAACAAAACATCAATAGTATCCTTGATTTTAAAACTGGCACTTTACCTATGAGATACTTAGGTGTTCCGCTCATAACAACTAGGCTTTCGCCTGCGAATTGCCAGCCCCTTATTGATAAAATCCTCAAACGTGTTACATCATGGAGGAACAGATGGTTATCATTTGGAGGACGTGTCCAACTTATCTCCTCCATTCTCTCGTCCATCCACTTGTACTGGGCTTCCATCTTCATCTTGCCGACATCGATAATCAAGATTATCGAAAGTTTCCTTATGAGGTTTTTATGGCATGGTTCTATTGATGGGAAGACTACTGCCAAGATTACCTGGGAAGATGTTTGCTATCCGAAGAGTGAAGGTGGGTTGGGTATCAAAAACCTTCTGGCTCATAATAAAGCTCAAATATGTAGGCTACTCTCTTACCAAAGACTCTGAATCAGCTTGGCCCTTATGGATTCATGCGCACAGAATTAAGGATCAGTGTATTTGGACTTTAAAAGTCCCAGATTCCTCACCGTGGGGTTGGAAGAAAATCATGAAGCTCCGTCCTCTGATGCGTCTTCATACCTTATACTCTATTGGGGATGGATCTGATATATTTCTTTGGCTTGATAATTGGCATCCGTTTGGTTCTCTGTGGGATAGAACCACAGACCGTACCAGGATGGTCACTGGGCTGCCCATGGATTCCAAAGTCAAGGTAATTATTCGAAATAATAATTGGCATTGGCCTAACCCAAATGATATGGATGTGTCTCGCATCATGGACAGCATGCCCCCCTTATTTCCCTAATACCAGAACTCAGGACTATATCAGGTGGACTGCTAGTCCTGATGGGAAGTTTAAGCCTAAATCTGCATATCTCCTTTTTTAGCCACCAAGGAAAAGGTGGTATGGGGCCCCCTTGTTTGGGGCTCTTCCCATATCCCAGCCCATGCCTTTGTTCTGTGGCTTGTCATTTGTAGGCGCTTAAGCACTCTTGATCGTACCCGTGGTGTCCCTATTGGTTCCAAGACATGTGTCTTATGTAATACTGGGGATGAGGACCATGATCACCTATTCTTCAAGTGCTAGTTCTCTGCTTCCTTATAGAGTATACTTCATCGCCGAGCAGGTCTCCAATGGCCATACCCGGAGTGGAATCACAATATCTTATGGGCTGCTAACAAATGGAAAGGAAAGAACTTCAAGGCTCAATTTTTGCGTCTCACCCTAGCTGCCTCAGTTTACTTTATCTGGAAGGAGCGCAACCGCCGAATCTTCTAAGATTCCCCCCATCATCATACAGCCCAAATATTCACTTATATTTTTGAGGTTGTCCGATGTAGACTCAAGGCTAATCTTGCCGTCTTTACCTGGGTGGATAAAATCACGCTGGATCATTGGAGCTTATCTTCGTAAATTATGCGTAGTCCGTCATTAGTAGCGTACCTCGCGAAAAAAAAAATTTGCTACCATTTTTATTATTATTTTATTTTATTTTCTATTATATTTTGCCATTTGTAGCATTCCTAGAGAGAGAAAAACTCTTATTTGTATCCCTCCTCCTTTGCTTTTGCTTTTGCTTTTTATTTTTGTTTACCCCTATTTTGTATCTCTTAGAAAAAAAAATTTTGCTACCATTTATTTTGCCCTTCGTAGCGATCCTAGAGAGAGAAAAAAATTTTGGTACATTTTTATCTTTATTTTTGTTTTACTTTCTATTATGTTTCGCCCTTTGTAGTGTTTTAAAAAAAATTACTACAATTTTATTTTAATATCTACTATGTTTTCACCCTTTGTAGCGTTCCTCGAGGAAAAAAAAACTCTTATTTGTATCTTTCCTCCTTTGCTTTTGCTTTTTATTTTTATTTTATCCCTATTTTGTCTCTCTCTCTCAAAAGAAAAAAAAGCGTCTATTGTTATCTTTGGTCTAGTCATATTACTTGGCCAAGTGGGTCTGGGGCTGCTATGATAGCCAACTAGGGAGTATCTCTCTCCGTGTCTCTGCCCTTTTTGTTGGACCTCTTTGATGTGGTGGTCCGTTGGGTCATGTTGGTAGGACTATGTCTTTTCTATCGTTCAGTATGGGGATGCTCCCTTTAAAAAAAAAAACTATTTGTTCTCCCTTATTTCAGCCGCATCTGGTCGGCATGGCATCCCGAAAATGCTTGTCTTTTGATGATTAGGCATCTGATGATTTGGATCGGACTAGTTGCTCTTGGACGATGTACTTTAAAGCTGCCTGGTGGCCATTCCGTGGTTTCATGACGTTTTGCTCGCTTGACAGTTCGCTGGTTGGTTGATTTCGTCAGAGTCTTGGTTTGGTCTTCATCATCTTGCTGGAGCTTGGCCTTGATGTGTTTAGCCTGCTATTACGGTTGATGACTTTGTTGATACGTTTTGGACTCGTGACGTCTCTGCTCAGGATTTGGTGGGCGTCTACTGGTTTGGAGTGTCTTGCCAGTTTGCAGATGTGGTGGTTTCGAGAGCTGGTTTGCTGTTGTCATCCTACCAGCCGGTCTTTGGAGGACCTTCTCCTGTGTGGTTCAAAAAAAAAATATTCATGATCTGATTCATGGTGACTGGGGCTTCCCCTAGAGTCTTTGTCCATGTCCATTGTGGGCTTTACCTTTTGAGTTTGAACATTGGTTCTGTATTGTTTTTCCTTTTCATAAATGAAATTTAATTACTTACTAAAAAAAATATATTTACGTCCAACAATATTTTCGGAACACATAAAATAACATATATAAAATGTATGTGAATAATCTTTAAATAATTAAAGTACCCACGTTCATGAAGCTAGGGTTCCAATTTTCTAAGGCCAAATCATGCGTAAATCTCAAAATAAACGGGTAAAAGCAACCAGGCCTAGGGTTAGAGTTTTCACGTGCAAAATACAGCATAAAACTTAGAAATTTGACATAAAATCAACATATATACATGTTCAATACATGAGTTTTATAAAATATAAAATTGGAAGGGTATCAGAACAAAAATACCCGAAGAGAGCGAAACAAAAAGTTGAACGAAAGAAAGAAAAGTATATGGGTGTATTTGCCTCGACCCGATCTACAACTTCCTCAACTAGCTCTAAACTAGAATCAATCGTGAGAGCCTCGATCTCCTCTTCTCTCTTCTCCTTCACGTTTTCTCTCTCTCCTTTCTCTCATATCTGCGTGGAAATGATGCAGAAAAGAACTATGCGCGCTTAAATTGGTCAAGCACCAATCACGGCGAGCATCAGGCATGCATGCACTAGAACAGGTGCTCAAGTGCGCCACCAACGCACTTCAGGCGCACGTGTTTTGGATTTGGCACCTCCCGCCGACGCTCAAGCAACTGGCAAGCACCAACCTACTGGAATGGGCGCCCGGTGGGCGTCCCCCACCGTTATCCCTTTCTGCTTTCGAAACTTAATTTCCCACATATATTAAACCTAACATTGATTATATTAACTTAATTATCCCCAATTACGATATTATGGGAACTGGAGCCTCACATCTATAGAGACCATAACTCATATAATCCCTAATCTAAAAAGCCATAATTCTTGGTACTCTTCTGAGCCTAAATCTTAGCTACAGATAAAGAAGAAACTACTCAAGGAGATATGAATGAAATCTCCAAACAATATACTGAAGGCACATGGTGAACCGGAAAAAATACTCCATGAAGATTTCAATAAGGGTGACTTCCCAATGGCACCAGCATATCAATGGAGCTAATTCATATCCAAAGAGGAAACTTTGTACACATTCCATTACTTTTGATGGGTGATTTCATGAAGGCACAAAGATCCCTACAATTTAATCTTATAGTTTTTCATAATTTGTGTGGCATATGACCTTTTTTTTCCCTAAAAGCTCACTTTGTATGGGATTTAGTTTAATATTTCTTCTCTGCAAGCAAGGATATTGTCAAGAATGTACTGAATACAAAAGTTGATCCTACTACTCAACCAAGATCTTTAAGCATTGTACAAGGACATGTTGTAGGAGTAACTCATATACCCTTTGAATTGGAATTGCCACAACATGAGTGTCACGAACCCAAACCAAGTAAATCAATTTAAATAATTAATTATAATTTTAAAAATTTAAAATCCTAAATAACTTTAAATAAATAATACTAAGTTTTAAAATTCGGGTATGATAACCAAATAAATATGACCCGATACAAATTAAAATCTACACAGGATCTAATCGGATAACTATCTTGATAAAATAAATATAACAAACTCTACAATTATTGTAAGGGAGGTAACAATTTTAAGTAAAAATCGTAATCAAACATAATACAATATCCGAATTGTTTCTGAAATATAATCATGGGCCCATACCCGGCCAATTCTATAATTTGATCACATCAAATACCAATTTAAACCATAATAAAATGAAAACTCACAAAATCAGACAAACAGCTTGCAGTTCATGACCATACTCCTACAATATATCTAAATCTTTTACTCTTAAGGGATAAAATAGGAAAAGTGAGTTTAATACTCAGCAAGTATCATATTTAAATAAAAAGAGTCTGATAAATCAGAGAGAAGATTAAATGGATAAAATTTATTTAAATAATAAAATAAATTCAAATCACCAATAAAATGATTCTAATAGAAATCTAAGATCCAAAATTCAATGATAGTCTCGTACTCAAATTAAATATCTAAATTTAAAGTAAATGTCCAAATTAGAAAACAGTCCTCATAGGGATGTATATATATATATAAAGAAAACAGAAGTGATATATACTAATTCTAATAGGCAAATAACTAATTTAAAAAATCAATCTCAGTCCGAGTCCAAATTCAAGGCCCAATCATCTTATGATCCAGGGAAGAATCAGAAAGCCGGATAATCCAATAGCGTATGCAAAAGTCGAACTAGCACCGTAACAAATAGTCTAAAGGTTCGGATCAAAACATATAGTCCAATCATTTGTACGAGACATACCAAGGTCCAACTGTTGGCGAAATCAGCGAATCTAAAATCCAAGTCTAAATCAAAATCAATGCAGAGATACAAATCATGTATCAAATTTGAATTATAATTATTTAAAGACTAGTTTGAGGAAAGGTTATATATAATCCTAGTAACCTTAAGCCAAATCAAATGTAAATTATGCCAGCATGAATGTCCACCCATGGAGTCTATACCTATGGGTAAGGTTGCTCACTATTATTTACCACCCGCGGCTTTGGATGTAATCTTTAAGTTTATCATATATATTAGGATATCCGAATATATTATAAGGTTGAATCAAAACATCCAAATGGGAAGGGTCATTACTCCAAATATTTTCTATCAGCGAAAAGAAATTTTCAAATAAATCTCTCTGTCGGGGGCTGGCCAGAATATCTAATTCCCAAATCCAATTATACTGATCACAACCCAACACATGTATATGAAAATGCACGGCCTATGCAAGTTTCATGCACATTTTTATTACACATACTGTATAAATATACAGTATCCAATAACTTATTCGAACTTTCAGAAAAATATTAAACCCTTAAAAATCATAAAACACATATTAGAAACCCTTAAACCATTCAATGAACTACACATATATATCAAGAATAAGCAAATCAGGTATATAAAAATACATACATGTTAGTAACAATTCTAAATAGTGTCCAACAATTATCATATATTAAATCAGACTAAAGAGGGGGTTTACAAATACTTGCCTGAATTTCATACTTTATAGATCTGAAGAAAGAATATCACAAAATACCCAAATCGGGCCTCTCTTTCCTGCCGTGCATGTCACCCGCGACCTTGCCCCTTCTCTCTCCTCTACGCAGCTTCTACCACACGCCGCTGCCACCCACAGCTGTGGTCGATCACCGATGTGTCACCACTGGCCGTCGCCGACCACCATCGCGCCACCACTGCATGCCACCATTGTTGACGCTGCCGACAACCATCGTCCGCCTCCTCGACGGCCTCTTCTCGTGAATCACTGCCACTAGTCAAACCCTCTAGCCAACGTCGAATATTCTCACCGCGTCGGCTCCGTCGCACATCGCCAGCTGCCTCTCTCCTTCCACCTCGCATGGCATCCTCTCTCTCCTCCCTTCTCCCCTCTTTTCCTTGTCTCTCTCCCCAAAACCCTGCTAAATCCTGTTCATCCATTTTTTTTCTTTTTCTTTTTTTTAAATATATTATTATTATTACTATTATTATATTTATATATATAATTTTTTATTTTAATTTTTTTTTTCTCAAAATTTAAATCGATATTCGGACGATAGTATTAGCGCACATAGTGTGCCAGCCCGGCCGATCTAAATATCATCTAAACATTTTTAATATTAAATTAATTTTTGTTACGTATAAATTACCCAAAATTATAATTAATATTACATTAATCTGAATAAAAATCTGGGATATTATAATGAGCCATTTTCTGAGCAAGAATATTACATTGCAATAATGACTAGGAGAATTGAAAGGCATTATTAAAACATAATTTGTAACAATACAGAGCAGATGGTATTGCCTAGACAGTTTACACAGACCTAACTTTCTAAATAACAAGATAAATCAAATAACTCCTCTCAAAGGTGTTGCATAAAAAGAATAAATGAATAAATGCACATTGATAAAAGCTACTTTTAACGTTTATAAATTCTTGTAGAACATTATCATTTTGAGCAACAAGAATTCATTTCAACAGCTTGATTTCACTATAAATCAAAAGGATGTGAAAAATGCAAACAAGCAATGAGAACAATAAACCTGTTGATTTACATAAATGAAGGAGCGTTGCATACCAATCATAGATATTAACATTGACAAATATGTATCGGTATCGGAGTGATAATATCGTAATATATTTTTATATTGGTATTATATTAACATATATGAGCCAATATTTAAAATATTACATGATATACTAAATATTTGGCTAATATATCAGTTAATATGACCCTATTAGTTTATAATTTGTTTTAAAAATTTTTTAATATATCTGATGTCAATACATATTATGCAATATAACTAACATCAATATGTATTATTTAATACTAATACCGATATTTTCATTCATGGTACTAATCAAACAACACAATAAAATTTGAAAAGGTGGCTTGGTTCAACCTTGTCTGGGGCCCGATGTACACTCTAGCTCATTCCTTTATTCTGGGGCTGGCTATTCGCCAGAGACTTAGCACTCTGGATCGAGTGAGCACTTTCATCCAACAACTGGCATCCTGTATCATGTGTACCAATGGATCTGAAAGTCACGATCACCTCTTTTTTGCTTACCCATTTACTTCGACTGTTTGGCGGATGATGGCCATAAGGTTGGGATGAGTTGGCCTTATCCAGATTGGCATTCCAACATTATGTGGGATGCCAACTTATGGAAAGGTAAAAACCTCAAAGCTCTATCTTTCCGTCTCACTCTTGCTACCTCAGTTTACTATATTTGGAAAGAAAGAAACCATCGCATTTTTAAAAAAAATTGTTGCCTCATAATGAACCCCAATTGATTAATCTAATCACCTCTGCGGTTTGGTGCAAATTGGAAAATACTCCAGTAGACAGGATGCATAGCTCCAGATCTATTCTGACTAGATGGAGTATCCCCCTTTTGAAACGGAGATAGGCAATCGATTAGCGCTTATTGGGTTGTACAGTGGACTATGATCGAGTCCGATGGCTGCGTGGGACGGGTGATTTTCTTCATCTCCCATTGGTATTGCTGACAGGGCGTATGGACAGTGCTGAGGTCGTTTTATGGGAGGTATGCTCGTTGACCGCCACAAGGTGTTTGGAAGGAATGCTTTTTGCCTGGTTCCAAGATTTGCAGAATGTTCTGTCGTCCGCCCTGTTGGGTCGGCTGGTTGGGCTGACATGGTAGTAGTGGGTCTTTGCATCTTTCAGGCCTGGCTCAAAAAAATAAAAAAGAGTGTTAGCTAGTTGGGCAGACGTGGGCTTTGAGGACTCAGCACCCTCAGGCCTTGCTGACATGGACATGCTTGTTGCCTGGTTTTGTTGGTAAGCGTAGTGCCTGCTTCCATGGATTGTGGTCTGCGCTTTCTTTTGCCATGTAGGGTTGGTTGACTGTGCTGTTGTGGACTTTGTGTGGCATTGCCTTCAGTCCTGGCCCAAGAAAAAAAAAGTGGTGTGTTTGTTGAGGCTGACGTGGACCTAGAGGGGCTCAGCATCCTCTAGGTTGGCTGATGTGGACGTCTTTCTCTTGGGGGGCTGGTCGTTTTATCTGAGATTTAGGCAGGTCATTCTGACTATCTCTAGGGAAAAAAAATTTGCGCGTTAGATTGGTGGGCTGACGTGGGCTTTGAGGACTAAGCACCCTCAGGCCTGGTTGACGTGGTCAAGCTTGTTGCCGGACTAACCAGTTGACCGATCCCATGGTCTGTGGATAGCACTCCGGCCTGTTCATAAGCGGTGGTTGTTTGTGCTGACGTGGATGAACTAATGTGGACAAGCGCCATTAAGTCTCCTGGTGAAGTCTACTTTATTGCTTCGTTGAGGATGTTGTTGAAGATGCTAGTTGGTGGGTAGGGTTTTGACACGGATCGTCCCATTATCCCGGAATGGGATGCCTGCTGACGTGGACGTAGTGGTTCCTTTGGGCTGAATGGATCCTTCGGTCAAAAGCTCCCGGTACTGTTGGAGGCAAGTATGCGTCTTCCGGCTGATACGCAAAGCCTGTATGGCTACTAGTTTTGGCTGACGTGGATAGTTGGCTAGGCTGGGCACACCGGTCCTTTTCTCACGTTCCAGGATTGGATAGTTTGAATTCTGGTTTGCTATTTCTCGCTGAGATTGAAGGCCAGACCGTTAATTTTTCTTAGCCATGTATTGGCTGCCGGTTTTGTCCAATGTGAAAATTGACTTTGATGGTCACATCGGTCCTTCTCTCACATGTGCCCGGTTATGGCCAGATAGATAGTCCTTGTGACTTAGAGGACGGAAGAATGCCCTGGTGCATTATTCAGTAGTGAGGCTTCTACTGGGCTTGAAGACTGATGGCTTGGCCGAGTATTTTTTTTTCTTTCTTTATGTTCCTGCTTTTCGTTTTTTATGGTTCTTTCTCGGTGTGTTCGGGGCATGCCCTAGCGGATTATTTTAACTCTAAGTCGGTAAAATATTTAGAGTTAGAATAGAGTTTTGTATATTTTTTTTATTTAATCTAATCTTATTTACTTAACCAAAAAAAATTTGAAAAGATATCCTAGCTCAATATTGATCACACTGCCACTAACTTTGACATAGTAAAAAAATATAATTTCTTTAACATCTTTTTCTTACGTATATTTTTGAGTAGGCTGATTCACACTTTGTATCCTTTTAATGGACTGTTATTTATGTTAATGATAGTGCACTATAATAAATAGGATCAGAATCCTTACACAAAGAAGGAAAAAGAACAAAAAACAAAGCCAAGCATGCTCTCCCCCTCCCTCTCTGTTCCGAACACACACACACACACACAGGCCTAGATGCATGCACAGGTTTGGAAGAGAGAGTGTGTGCATCAATAGTGACAAAGACCACAACCAAGAATAAGGAGTTTAATAATCATACAGGAAAACTTCCTTAAGTATTTGTAAGAACACAAACTACAAGTCCCAGCATCTTTTGAAGCAATTTTTATTCAATTCCACATACACAAGCTGAGCATTATACTTTGAAATAATCACTCTTATGGAAGGATATTGTTTAAAGAAATTTCTAAATCCAATATCACACAATTATATCCGTAAAGCATCATATCATTCCAATAATATTGTATTGATACAAGAGGCACAAGACCTCAATCATGGATAATAAAAACAGGAAGTGCAGTCACCAGAACCATGAAGATGATCCGGACAATATATCTTTGGTATGTAGGCTCCGTGTAATTCATAAGATGTCTGTATATGTGAAATATTGCTAGAGCAATTGCTCCATAGCAATGCGATTATGACATAGTAAATTGGTACCATTGTTCCTCTGATAACAACGGATCAACACAACACGATTTACAAAGAAAAACAAGCAGATCAAAATTCATGAACTACAAAATAGAAAACAAGATAAGCGGAATAAATGTGTTTACCCACACCAATACAAACATAGTAATATTCAAAGCTAAACATCTTCAGCTTTGCTATGTTAATAATTGGTTCTAGAAGCTACACCTCCAAACAACTGACTCAAATTAATTCATCTTTGAATCGTAACCCTACCACAAGAAAATTAATAATCATTACTCGGTAGAAAAATTAGAAATTGATTTATCAATTTTAAAATTTTCTTATAGATAAAAAACTAGAAGGCGAATTAAAATATTGCCATACCAAATTCCTAGATTAATTCAAACACACAAAAATATATAAAAATAAAATAAGAAAATAGGCCAACTATATAGTGGAAAATAAAGAAAAGTAAGACAATAATTAATTTAAATAGATATAATTTCAAAAGAAATAATGATAGCCAAGTAGAACCAACGAATTCTCAACGTATATTAAAACTTAGAGATTATTTTTTTTAAAAAAATCTACTTCTAATGTGAGAAATAAAAATAGATTGAAAAGAAAAGATGCTAACCTCGAGGAGATCAACAATCAGAGATAGAGGCACAGGGAAGGACGCGGAAGAATGAAATCTCCCCAGCTAATAGAAGAAGCAAAGCTAACAATGGCAGCATATAGACACTCTCACTATACACAGAAAAAGAGAGAGAGAGCGATTACGAAGAGGAGATGAGCATATATCGACGATCAAAGCAGAAGAATTGTTACATCCACCTTCAAGTCATCGGTTAAGAAATTTTCTTTCTAGTTTTTTAAGTGATATTATTTCACTTGGCAAAGGTTAATGTAGTGATGTATGTTGAACGGCAAACCATATGCCTTTTTTCAGCCAATGACTCTTATTTTAACTTAAAGACCTTTTTCTAGTGACCAATTCCAAAACTTGTTCTAATTAGAATAATAAGATTAGATGCAATTAGATATATACTACTAATTTCTTTCACCTATTTGTGGTGGTAGAGGAGAGGTGATGCCTTAAGGAAGAAAATTCAAACGATAGACCAATCAGAAGGCACTTAGATATTATTCTCTATTCTATAAACGATACAGTTATGTTTTTACTAAGGAGTCATTTGTCAGTGTTGAAGACTAAATACCAATATTCATTTTCGTATTAATAACATTATCTATCTTAAGTATTAAAATACCTGGCCACTAATATAAAAGATAAATTATTGTTGCAACCCTACTATAGATTTTCCAAACATATATGAAAGCCTTAATTAATCACGTAATTAAATAGCCCTCTTCTCCTTCTCTTTATAGACTTGTTTTATGAATACACTTCTACATGCATATGTCATTAAATCTTCTAGTCTCCAATTCTCATTCGTATTTCTTGTCCCTTAAATCAATGATTCCTCTCTGATAATAGTGATTTGGAGATCGAGAGTGCAAATTCCCATGAAGATTGTCTAGGTTTGACTGATTTTCAATTAATGTTCAATCTAAAACTCAAAAGATATATGGTTTTGGATGGGTTGGGACTAAATCATTCAACGACTGTCGCAATTAGAAGAATATGGGCATGATGGTATATGATGAAAATAACAGTGACAAGCAATGGCACAATACAGCTAGGATAGTATGAGACATGAGGTTGATAGCAAAATAAACGAATAGATCACTAGATAGCAAATAAGATATAAAATCAACATATTTTTGGTAAGTAATTGAATTTCATTAATAAAAGGAAAAACATATAGAACTAATGTTTAAATGCCAAATGTTTTGCCCACTTGGGACTTGGACAAAAACGCCGGGATAATCCCCAATCATCATGAAACATATCATGAAAGCTTTTTTTTTTAAGGAAAACTATGAAAAAAATAAAAAACCAATGGAACCAGCTTTTGTTTTTTTCAAGGAAACAATGAGGAGAATATCTTCCAAAAGTCGACAGGAAGAATGACAGTGGCAAATCAGCACGCTAAACCCGCCATAGATATAAAATCAATGTATAAAATGAACTTGCGATGGAATTTCCAAAGATGTGATCAATAGATCACTAGCCGCTCGAGCACACGGCGGGCGCAGAATAGGGTTCGGGTGATTTCGTGCCAGGGTGCTCAAGCGCACCTCTGATGCTCATCGAGCACCCCGGTTCTAGAAAACACGCCTAGGTGGCACATCGGGAGCTTATCGAGTGCCTGGTTCTAGAAAATGCGCCTAGGTGGCACCTCGGGCACTCATTGATTCCCCGGTTCCAAAAACTGTGGCTAGGTGGCACCGCGGGCGCTCATCGAGCACTCGCTTTGAGAAGTACGCCTAGTTGGCGCCTCGGGCACCCATCGGGTGCAACTCCCGGGGAGGGGTGGAACGGAGGATAGGGAGGCGTGAACGTTAAGGATGTGACGTGTACGACCTTCAGGTATGAGACTAATGAAGCTCTACCAGTCAAGAATGATGTCGCAGATATCAAATGTTTCCACGCAGTCACGGAATATGACAATACACAAGACGACTAACAATCTTTCCATTTGACAATTTCGTGACAAAAACCCATACAAAATAAGAAATGAAAATATATGATAAGTACGCGTTTAAATACCATCGAGATTGAACCCATCTATATCAAAATTAACACGAAGATACAATCGATACATAATATAACACAATAAAGAATCTAAGATATTGCCAAACTTCTGTGGGCTAAAAGAAAGTTGTTGTGCCTGCAACCATGGTTAGTATAGAAATAAAGCAGAATATGCGCAGATACATGAAACATCAGTGACCAAGGAACCAACAACACTAAAAAGCAACAATAACAAAAACAGTGATAAGCATATAAGTAAATGGAACATATAAGGTAATGGAAGATATAAGAAACTAGAACATATAAGAAAATCCCCTCATAGAAAGAAACTCTCCCTCACAGGAGTAGCCATCTCACAGAAAGAAACTCCCCCTCACAGTACTACTGCCCCTTTTTATCACGAATGTCGAAGGGGTGTCGCTCAGAGAGATCGCCAAGAAGAAGACGAATGAGGAGCCACCATTGCAGAAGAAAAGAACCAATCCTCCTGCGTAGGAAGCCGAGAGTCAAGATGCTTAAGGACCTCAAACCAAAACTGAGCCTGAGTCTTCGCCACATGCTAAAGTCAGGATGCCAACTGCTCATGGGAGATGGACAGGCGGGCCAGCTGCAGAGAGATACGAGAGAGAAAGCCCAGAGCACACATGAGGTAGAGGTAGCAAAGTGGGAGAGACACAAGGGGCCTAGAGCAGACGGCCCATCAGTGTTTGGAAAGGAGGGAGCCACGGGATGAGAATTATCTAGGAAGTCATTGGAGGAGGGAGAAGGCCGACGAGCATAAGAGCAACTTTGCTCAAAAGTGGAACGAATAATAGGCCGACCAAGAGACATGCGGGGAAGGTCTGGACACTGAACACCTAAGGCAATAAGGAGACGTTGAATGAGACAACCATGTGGGAGGTTGTCATCCTTCTTGGAGTGGAAGTGGGCGAGCATGTGAATGCATAAGTGGGATAGAAGGTAAATTGACCGCCCACTGAGAAGAGCAAAAAGAAAATAAGCTTTATTGAAGGGAATAGAGGAGAAATGAGAAACCGAAAACATATTTGTCAACATAATTCGGCTCACAACCAAACGCTGAGGACTAAGGAGCTTGGTTTTGAAAGCATGCCCATTCTAGGAGATGGTGGATCCGTGAAGGAAGGAGGCAACATGATTAGGTCAATGTAGGGCCCGACCTTGAAAGGGATAGTCAGATGAGAAACACGAGGGATGCCCAAAGTGGCGGCGACCACGTCCGGAGTAACTCGGAGGTGACTTTTCCTCACAAAGGTAGAAAAGGCGTCAAAAGAAATATCATGAATATTAGAGTAAAATTCTTGAATGAGGAGGGTAATACGAGTAATCAAATTAGTGAGGATGGGCTTCTAGTGTCGGTCAGTGAACAACAATGAGATGGCGGGGTCAAGGTGAGCGAGGACAACTTCATGCTAAAGGGTTAATTGCCGCCGGGACATCCGGGAGGAAAACAGTGACGCAACGGCGTCACTAAGAAAGTGGTTGGGATCAAATTGGTTGCTCATATGGGAGTGCTTACTAGAAGATTTATTGAAAAGGGAATTTTGTGGGGCCGATATCTGAAAAGACACAAGCAAGAAAACAGAACACATTGGTATAGGAAACACAAGCCGATGTGGGATACAAAAGACATGAGCCGCTGCCGATAGCCCAACACTGGCACAATGCCGGCAGCCATGCACAGGCAGATGATAAGGCAGCAAGTCGGCAACTGCGGATGGCCTGGTGCAGTTGAGAGGCAGATGTGCCACCACGCTAGAGGCCGGCCCACAGCGGTAAACCAGATTCAGGAACGGGGGAGACTCGGGCGGGAGACCTAGTACACTCATGGGCTCACCAGAGCCAACAAATAGAATTGAGAGACCAAAAAGAGGATCAGGCAGGATGCCGGCAAACTAGTCGTCAGACAATGAGGTCACCGGTGAACACCATCAACGGTGTTACAAAGAGCAAAATAGGAAACAAGGAGAGAAGAGAAATTACTTGGAATGCGGCCCAGAGTGGCAAGAGAGAAGGCTGATTTGCTAGATGGCAAGACGGAAAGGGGGTGAAAGAGAGGAAAATGTTGAGCGGCGTGAAAAACTGCGTTGGATGTGGAAGACGACGAGAGAGAGAGAGAGAAAACCCGTGTCTGATGTGGGGTTTTTTTTTGAACAAATGGATGTTATGTCATTCCGCGGGAGGTGCACAAACACCGAATGGTCGTTCTCAAGTATTCGAAACACACACTATCCAAGGGTTTAGTGAGGATATCAGCTAGTTGGTTTTCAGTTGTGATATTAGCAAGGGAGATGATTTGAGTTTCAGTGAGCTCACGAATAAAATGATGTCGAATGTCAATATGTTTAGTTCATGAGTGTTGAACAAAATTTTTAAAAATATTAATAGTGTTGGTATTGCCACAATAAATGGTCATAGTGTCCTAAACAATACTGTAATCGAGAAGTGTTTGTTTCATCCACAGGAGCTGTGTGCATCAACTGCCTGCGATAATATACTCGGATTTCGCAGTAAACAAAGAAATGAAATTTTGCTTCTTACTCAACCAAGCAACCAGATTGAAGCTAACATAGAAACATCCACTGGAGGTACTTTTTTGATCCTTAATATTTCCAGCCCAATTAGCATCAGAATATCTCGTCAAGGCAAAATTTGAGTCTTTAGAGAAGAAAATTCCATGATCAGAAGTCCCATGGACATATCGAATTATATGCTTAACGACACTTAGATGAGATTCTTTCAGATCAGATTGAAACTGAGCACAGACACCAACACTAAATCCAATGTCGGCTTTGCTAGCGGTCAAGTACAGGTTACTACCGATTATACTCCTGTAGAGAGTTTGATCGATGCCCTTTCCAATAGGATCACGATCCAGTTTCACAGAAGTGCCCATGGGTGATCGAGTATGTTTGGAGTTAACAAGATTGAAATGTTTTGAAAGGTCCTTGGCATACTTGGCTTGATTTTTGAAGATACCATGAGAGAGTTGCCAAATTTGCAGGCAAAGAAAATATGATAGTTCTCTTACCATACTTATTTCGAATTCCATAGCCATGGAGTCGGCAAACGAATGATCATGAGAGTCAACGGTGGCACCAAAGATAATGCCATCAACATAAACCTAGGCTACCAGCATACTCTTTCCGCTCATGTTCACAAATAGGGTTTTATCGATACTCCCCCGAACAAAACTATGTTCACTGAGGTAAGAGGTGAGACGCTCGTACTAGGCTATAGGAGCTTGCTTAAGACTGTATAAAGCCTTTTTGAGTTTATACATATGATGTGGGAAAGTGGGATTCACGAAGCCCTTTGGTTGCTCAATATAAACTTCTTCTTGAATAATACCATTTAGGAAGGCACTTTTAATGTCAATGTGATAAAGTTCAAAGCCCATGGTACAAGCAATGGATAACAAGATACAGATAGATTCAAGACGAGTTACAGGAGCAAAAGTCTAATCGTAGTTGATGCCCTCCACTTGTGTGTATCCTTGAGCTACAAGGCGAGCTTTATTTCGAGTGATGTTTCCATTTTTGTGAGTTTTATTTTTAAAAATCCATTTGGTTCTAATAACATTAGTGTGTTTAGGGTGGGGAACCAAGGACCAAACATCATTCCTAACTAATTGATTTAATTTTTCGTGCATGGCATTTGTCCAGCATTCATCAGTTAGTACTTCTTCAACCTTTTTTAGTTCTAAGTGAGATATATAACAAGTATAGGTAATCAGGTTGAGAACCCGATGCCAAAATCTCATACCCTAATTTAGATCACTAAGGATAAACTCTTTTGGATGATTTAGTTTGCTCTGACTAAATGTTTCTTACTAGGAATGGCTACTTGGGTATCATTAGGAATATCAGCCGAGTCTGAATGAAATGAAGGCTGAGATTGATCACCTTCTTCATTAGGTCAATTGCTTGCGTTAGGAAGCTCGTTAGGAGTATCATTGACAACGACATTGATGGACTCCATAACTATCTATGTACGAAAATTGTATACACAATAGGCTCTACTATTAAGAGAATATCCCAAGAACATTCCTAGATTTCTCTATCGCGTAGGATGAAGCATTCTCTTTCAAAAATGTGAAAATATTTCAGGTTGGGTTTCTTCCCTTTATAGAGTTTGTAGGATGTCTTTTCCATTCCGAGTCTTAGGTATACCCTATTGATTATGTTGCAGGTCGTGCTAACGGCTTCCCCCCAAAAGTGCACAACAACATTTTTGCTTTCCATCATGGTTCTTGCCATTTCTTGAATGATACGATTTTTATGTTCTACAATCCTATTTTGTTGTGGAGTGATAGGAGCAGAGAACTCAGGTTCCTTCATCACCACAAAAATTGTCAAAATTAGAATTTTCAAACTCCTTTTCGTGATCACTACGTATTCTCATAATAGATGACCCTTTTTCGTTTTGGAGTTTCTTGCATAGAATCTTTAGGTGATCAAAGGTGTCAGATTTTTCACGAATGAGATTAATCTAAGAGTATCTAGAAAAATCATCTACAATCACAAGAATATATTTTTTATCCTCTAGGCTCTCGATTCTAGAAGGTCCCATAAGATCATATAGATAAGCTCAAGGGGACGAGAGGTTAGAATGTCATCAAAAGAGGGATGGCTGGTTCTAATTTGTTTACCGAGTTAACAAGGGCCACACACGTAGTGTTTGACATTAAATAATTTTGGAAGGCCCTCAACATAGTTTTTCATAGATATTTTGGCCAAAATTTTAAAGTTTAAATGGCCAAGCCGTTAATGCCACAATTCAACATAGTCGACTTTAGCAGGATGACATTCTAAGACTGGACCAGGCTCTCTCCAAAGAGATTATCAGGGGTTCTCCTGCCTTCCAGCACGATAGAACCCTTGATATCATAAATACAGCATTTTTCTTGAAGGAATCTTACTTCAAAGTTCTCATCACATAGTTGGCTAATACTCAAGAGGTTCAATTTAAGACCGGAGACATACAGGACATCACATGATTTTGAGAGCCCAGAAATATTAATCAACCCTTTTCCAAGGATAGGAGCTTTTGCTCCATCACCAAATACGACCATCCCATTGGGATGGTCAACCAGAGAGGAAAACATGACTATATTGCTACACATGCGTCTGGAACGTCCACTGTCTAGATGCCACAGTGACTGATTTTGAGCTTTTAAGGCAATATGTGTAACTTTACAGGGATAAATTTTTGGGACTTGTTTTAGATCGTTCTTTTTTACCCATATTTTCCTTCCTAAATTAACCTTTTAATCTAATCTTTTGACTTAATCATTTAACTGTTGAATATGATTAACCAAGTTTCTTATTTTTGCCCCTTGCCTTTGATTATACGGTAGATTTATGGTGTGACAACGGGGATGAATGTGCCTAATTTGTCCACACGCGTGGCATGTAGGTACAAACTTAGGGATGATATTTGATTTTCTGTGTTCTTGTCGAAAATAAGTATTATATCCAAGTGTTTGTAAGGATCTTGCAGGTTGATTCACAACCGTTTTATTCTTTGGTTTAGGCATGGATTTAGACCTAATTTGATTTTCAACACTTTTAGGCATGGTTTTTGAAATTTTTGGGATACTCAAGTTTTTGTGGGGAGTTTTTATAGTAGGAATAAAGATATGTTTTGAATGTTCACCAAATTTAGATGCGTTCTCAGTATAGCCCAAGCCCTTTTTATTTCCTGCAAGCTTTCCCAATCCCAACACGTGATCAAACTTTTAAATTCCGTTTAAGAATTTCGTAATATCATTTTTAGCATTTTCAAGTTCTGATTCCAATGACTTATCTTAGTACATAAAGACTTATTTGCCATTTCCAGTTTGCGATATTCAACAGTGAACCATAACAATTTTGTTGTGAGTTCTGCTTTGTCATTTTCTGTCTCGGTTATTGAGCTTATTGACTTTTAAGCACTCACGAAACAATTTCTATATAAGTACTTATTATTTAGTTGATATAAGATATACAAAGTGTAATGGATTTTTGGTACCTTTTAAGGGCCATAGGTACCACTCAAATGTTTAGTGTCAAGGACACCAATCGAGAACAGCTTACAAAGTCTTCAATATAAAATATGTCACTACTCATAATATTATTGAGCAGTATTTTTGATTGTTTAAAATATGTTGGGGGATTCTCAGAAGTCCATTTTACCCCATCTAAATACATAATTGAGTTATTATTACTTGTTATTTGCTACATAATTTTACTAGAAATGAAATGGCTTATAATCCTATTAAGGATGAGTATAATGACATGGATTATGAGGATGTTGATGAAGAAGTAGATACCATAACACAACTTGATCCCACTAATAGTTGGGATAAATTGAGGGATAATTTGGCCAATGTAATGTTCAACGAAAGAGGATGTCATTGAATACTACATTTTGAGTGCCATTTCCACGTCATTTGACAATGTGTTGTATTTCAAATGTAATGTTATTTGATGATATGCCATTTTCATTGAACACTAGGCTAATGTATTAGAAGAAATTTTGCAAATTGGACAAGAAAAAACCCTTGTGGTCTTCAATTGTACAAAAAGAGGTATCCATTGGCAGTTTGGACCTTCAATAGTTTCCACCACCTAAAGTGGATGGCAATATTGTTGAAATCTCCCCTCCTAGTGTGGTTATACAGCAGGGCAAAGCTATTTGGGAGGAAACCTTAGTAGGATATTTTTATGACAAACCCCTTAATTTCTATGTTGTGAATTTCATTGCTCGAAAGATCTGGGTTAGATTTGGCCTTCTGCATGTGGCTGGCAATGATAAAGTTTTCTTCTTCTTTCGATTTGCCAATGAGGATATGTTTAGGAAATGTGAGGTTTATGGTCCATAGGCACTTGCAGGATGCACTCTATTTCTTAAGCGTTGGAAACCTAGTATGACACTGTCTAAGGATGACCATAAGACCTTCCCAATATAGATTAATATGTTTAATGTACCGGTGGAGTTCTGGACTCCATTGGGTTTTAGTTGGATTATAAGTGCAATCGGAAAGCCAATTCAATTGGATGCAAATACAGTTAAGATGGAGCGAATGCAATTCGCTAGAGTGTGTGTGGAGGTTGAAGCCTCAGCTACACTTACTAATAAAATTAGGCTGAATACTGGAAAAACCTCAATGGAAGGGATGAAGCAAGTAGTGGAAGTAGTCATTGACTATCAATAGAAGCCCATTCGTTGTGATGCATGTCAAAAAAATGGTCATACCAAAGATCATTGCAAAGCAATTACGACTTATCTACGGGTCGAATACTTCTCCATACCCACTCTAAGTAGAGTAAAGTGGTGAGGGAGAACAAACAAAGGGGCGATGCTGTCCTTTTCCCCCTTTCTAGGATCTTACTGTGTCTTCATCCAATACATTTGTAGCTCTCCAAGAGGATGAGCCTAGCCCCATAGATGGAATGTTCATAGATGATGCAGCCACAATTCCTTCCAGTTGTGTTTCATATCAGTTGACTCATGAGAATGCGGGTACTCAACATCAAAGCATTGCTGATGTGTAGAATGTTAATGCTTCCTGTGCAGTCGTTTAGGGTGAAGAAGCAGCGATTTTCATGAACGGCACTGCAGCAGCTATATCAATTCAAATCACTGGCGATTAAGCATATTCCTTGAAGGGTTCACTAGTTGATATTTCAAATAGGCAAGCTCCAGTGAAGGGAAGGAGAAAATCTATCCATTTTTCGTATGATGTGGAGGCTGCTACTCTGGAGAAAGGGCAGGTTGTAGGGCATGGTCCACAGCCTGCCGCAATACCACTATCCCCAATTCAAGATAAATAGGATCCTCCATCTTTACAAGAAGTTGTAGTGTTGAAAGAACACTATACTGCAGATGATGCTACAAGTCAGCAGATTACTACGACCAACATATTCACCAGTATTGCAGATTATGATGATGATGCTGATGTTGCTGTTAGGCATCAGTCTACTGCCCATATGGAGTCCCGTGGCCCTTCTCAACCTTCAGCCAAGGAGGTCTTTCCACCCACTTATAAACCTAGTCTTAAGTAAATTTTAAAGAAGCCTAAGTGGCCTAAAAGACAAACACCCCCTCCACAAAACCTCATGCTTAGTGTAGTGTGTTGGAACGTTCGTGGGTTAATGGCCTGGTAAAGGCTTACGAGGTTAGTCGCTTTATTACTTCAGCTTATTGTTCCATTGTTGGTTTGGTGGAAACTAAAGTTAGAGAATGTAATACAAATAAAGTTCAGAAAAAGTTGTTACCCAGTTGGAACTGGGCTACAAAATATTCAACATCTCCCTCATGCCGAATTTGGGTAGGTTGGGATATCGGGATTGTGGATATGGATATTCTCTTTATGGAAGACCAACTCATACACTGTAAAGCCTACAATAAAATCAATGGATCAATTTTCTATGTGTCCTTAATCTATGGATCAAATTCGGAAACAAATTGGCGAGTTCTATGGGATGGTCTTTGAGATAAATGTAACCAGATTCATGACTTGCCGTGGGTGGCTCTCGGAGATTTTAATGCAACCAAATCATCTTTAGAAGGATTGGGAAGCAATTTGAATGCTCGAAGCTCCACAGACTTGGATACATGCCTCATAGATTGTGACCTTTTTTATTTGTGTTATGATGGAGCTTTCTTTACGTGGAATGCTGGTGGGATAGAACAACACGTATTTACAAAAAAATAGACATAATTGTGGTTAATGGGAGCTGGGTTTCTGAGTTCGTAGATTACAAAGCATCCTTCCTACCGGCCAAAATCTTAGATCATTCACCTGGTTTGTTGCATCTGGTCAAAGCTAATCAAACGAGGAAGGGTGTGTTTAAATTTGACAACTTCCTCACCAAACATCTGCAATTTAACCAAGTCGTTCGGGAATCATGGCAGGGGGAGGTGCACGGAGTCCCAATGTATCGGATCATATCAAAATTGAGGAATACAAAGATGCAACTTAAGGGGCTTAATACTCAAGTGAGAAACATTTCAGAGGAGGTTACTTGATTAAGAAAGAATTTAGAGGATTGTCAAAAGGCAACTCATCACCACTCGTATCATGTTGGGATTCTCGAAGATAAAAAGCAATGCAAACATGCTTATCTCTAAGCTCTGAACCAAGAACTGAAATTAATACAGCAAAAGGCAAAACTTAGATGGCTTCGGGAGGGTGATTAATGCACCCAGTATTTCTTTTGTATAGTCATTGCTAACAATAACCGTAATAGAATCCTCCCCTTTCTTAGAGGAGATGGGACTCCAACTAGTAGTAATGAAGAGGTTCAGAGTTTGATTGTAAATCACTTTCAGCAGCTTTTGGGATCAGTCATGCGGCTACACCCATGATCAAGGAATGCCTTAGGCTGTACATCCTACATACTATTCCAAGGGAGCTTCGTGAATCTCTTTGCGGTCTGGTAAGTGAAGAGGAAGTTTGGAAGTCCCTATTCTCAATTGGTGAAACCAAAGCCCCGGGTTTTGACGGTTCTCCTCAAAATTCTTTAAGGAGGCCTAGCACATCGTAGGCCCTGCGATTATGGAGGCAGTTTAGGATTTGTTTATACCTGGTAAGCCCCTCAAGCAAGTAAATGCTACCATTATTAGCCTCATTCCTAAAGTGACTTCCCCCTCCAAGGTATCAGATTTTTGGCTAATTTCTTACTGTAATTTTATCTATAAGGCTATCTTGAAGATTATTTCACATTGCATCAAACCTATCCTTGGTTAATAGCTCCCAACCAATTTTTGTCGTAGGGAGACATATTGGAGATATTATTTTACTTGCCTAGGAATTACCACATAAATATCATACTGAAAAGGGCGTTCCTTGATGCGCTATGAAGGTGGACTTGATGAAAGCCTATGATTCCATTCACTGAGATTTCCTTATGGCTACATTGGATTTGATGGGATTCCAACCATGGATGGTAAACTAGATCAACCAATGTATTTCTACAACCTCCTTCTCTATTAATTTAAATAGAGAGTCGGTAGGATATTTCAGAGGAGCAAAGGGTCTTAGGCTGGGTGATCTATTATCTCCATATCTCTTCGTTCTGCTCTGGAGATTCTTCATGGAAATATAGAAAGGATGGGTTGTCAAAATAACAACTTCCAGTACCATTGGAAATGCAAATACACTCGTATAGTGATACTTACTTTTATAGACGACCTACTACTCTTCTCCAAAGCTGATGGTGAATCTGTGAGGACACTTCAGAGATGTCTTGAAGCATGCTTTCAGGAATTTTATCAAATTGTGCAAAAAGTGAGATTTTTGTACGTACCAATGATGAAAACATTGAAAAGGAAGTCCTTGACATCATGGGTTACAGAAGGGGAAAGCTTTTTGTTCGCTACCTGGGTGTCCCTCTTATCACTACCAGACTATCAGTAAATGATTGCAAACCACTGTTAGATAAAGTGATGAAGAGGGTATCTTTGTGGAAGAATAGATGGTTGTTTTCTGTGGGCCGGCTCAAACTAATCTCTTCAATCATGTCCACAATGCATCTATACTGGGCTTCGATTTTCACTATTCCTAAAGCGGTGTTGGCTAAGATAGAAGAATACATCCGACGATTCCTATGGCATGGATCCATAGATGGCAAACACACTACAAAGGTAACTTGGGAAGACGTCTATTCTACAAAGAATGAAGGAGGTCTGGCATCAAAAACTTTTTTGCTTCAAACAAGGCATTACTAGCCTGGCTCCTTCGGAGAGTCATCTCAAAAGATCCTTATTCGGTCTGATTCTTGTGAATATCCAAATACAAGATTAAGGATTGATGCATTTGGACCATAAAAATACTTGACAATGCAGCGTGGAGTTGGAGGAAGATAATGATGCTTCAGCCCAATCTTCATCCCTTGATTCGATACCACATTAGTGATCAAGCCAGTACCTCTTTATGGAGTGATAATTAGTACCCACTAGGGCCGTTAAGCAATAGATATTTGGAGCGTGTGAAGACTATTACAGGATTACCTCGGGACTCTATAGTTTAATCTATCATTTGTAGTGGATTGTGGCAGTGGCCTAATGAGAATGACGTTGAGGTGGCTAGCATTGTGGAAAAATAGCCTACCTATTTCCCTAGTGTCTCTTGTAGAGATGAGATTAGGTGGTTGGGCAGCTCCAATGGTCTATTTACTGTCAAATCTGCCTACAAAGTCTTCCAAGACACAAAAGCTAAAGTGGAATGGGGACGGTTAGTTTGGGGCTCGGATCACATCCCTGCACATGCATTTACCCTTGGCGTAGCGATTTGGAGGTGATTAAGCACATTAGATCGAGTAGGAAACTTCATCCAAAAACATAATATGCGTGCTCTCTGCCACCATGGAATAGAGAGCCATGATCAGTTATTCTTCAATTGCCCATTCTCAACTGATGTCTGGAGCCTGATTCGTCCATATGCAGGAGTGAGTTGGTTGTACAATGAATGGGAAACAAGCATCAAATGGCAGCTGTGACAGACCGAAAAATCTATTAAAAATTTGATAGAGTTTCGTCTATAAAATGGACATCTATCAAATACAAACCTGTATAAAATCCTATACAGAAACCACAAATACAAACCATAAGTATCAAAATAATTATTACAATATCCATGCCTTATACAAAATAACAAAATTAAGTCCTCGAAAACTTTTCAATCTGTATCAGCTGTCTATCCTGCGCTCACAGCCTATTCGGACTCATCGAGTAAAATGACTTACTCATCTGGAAGGAAAGAGAAGTAAGGGTGAGCTAACAACTCAACAAGTGCATCATAATTAAAAGTAGTAGACAATATAAGCAAATATCAGTGAAGGAAAGAGACATAATCATGAAGGAGATGTATAAATGGGTACATCATCAAATATGTTTTGGAATACAATTTACTTCTCTTTGAGATATATTTTATGCATGATTATTTATTTTTACAGAATAGGGTCAGTAAGCCTTATTAACTAAAAGTGCGGGAGAACGAAGAAGGAATGTGTTAAGCTACACATTTCTGAATCATTGGCTATATTTTAGGCCTACAACTACTCGGCCATCACATATTGCCTATAAATAGATCGAATACCACATGGCATAGCGGTATACCTATCACCTGATCATACAGGGCCAATAAAATGTTACCCTAATCTCCCACGGTCTAGAGGTAGACATCGTCCTTTCACAGTAATATCTTAAAGCTTGCCAAGAATATTACCCGATCAAATAAGTAGCTAGGATACGCGGCCAGTGTAATCCTCAAATCTCAACTGTGATACCCATGTCATGCCAAGAGATATTACCCTTTCGTAACGTAGTCCATGGTCATAATTTCATGGTTTTCTTATTTATTTGCTTATTCATTTGAGAAAAGGTCCACTACAATTCAATTCATAATATCTCCATCCGAGAAAACGATTCGATTATATATCAAATTGTGAACTTTCTTCCAGTTACATATATGATAATTATCTTTTCTTTGGATTTAAGTCTCTTCACAAATCAATTTAGATGTACGGACAATATAATACATAAGAAGGATTAGAATTCCTTACCACATTAGGCAATTATCACTTTGGGGGCCTCCGGGACACATTTTCTTCACAAACAGAGTACAAACATATATTCTCAGGGCTTACAATTAGTCATATATAATTAGACATAAATTTCATAACAATTTGGTGGGGTGGAAGCCTAAAAAGTTCTCATTTATTCTCGAGTAAACAGTAAGAGGGCCGTTTTAGAGCTTTCAGACATCGTGAACGGGTCAATACTTGTGATATCCGACACCCGGCTAAGGTATACACATAATTCGGACATGTTAATTCATAATTTGTGGTCAATTAAACATATAATCGAAGGAAAAGGGGAGAATCCCGGGCTGGGTGCAGGTTAGGGTTTGACGAGGCCAAACTGGACAAATTGGGTATCAAACGATAAATTATACTAGGATATCGCTAATGATATTCTAGTATCAATTTATATAAAAGCCCTTAAAATTGGAAGTCGAAACCACCTGGAGTGTGGGTAAACACTACCGTCACGAAATGAATATGCATAAAAATAAAAAAGAGAGTATGGGTGCACTTACCTTGACCTAAATTACAACTTTCTCAACTAGCTCGAAGCCGAAATCGGACCCGAAAGCCTCCATTTCCTACTCTTCTCCTTCATGTGGCTCCTCCCCTGTGTGGCTCTCCACAGGCGCAGCTGCTTCACCTGCGACCACCGCCGCGTTGCCCACGTGCTGCTGTCGCCTGACAGCCATTGCCGGCCACCGCACGCTTCCCTCTTCCCCCGGCAAAACCCTCCATCGCCGCTCAACGATACCCTAACCTCCCTCTCTCACTCCCCGTGCCCCCCTTCTTCTGCTCTCCCTTTTCGTTATGCTTCCTATGTTATATTTATTATTATTATTATTATTATTATTATTATTTACTATTTTCTTTATTTTAAAATTTAAATCGATACTCGGACAATCGAGCGGGTGTATTTCGGGCGCTGGCCCAAAAATCTAAATATTCTCTAAAATTTTATAATATTTTATTAACTTTTATCACACCCAAATTATCTAAAATAAATAAATAAATTTAATTAAATCAGATAAAAATATTTGAGATATTATAACAGCCTTCAAATGGAAGGGAAAAAACTGCGAAGCACACTCTTATAGGCTCACATTAGCTGCCATTGTATTTTATCTGGAGGGAGCGCAATCAAAGAATCTTCAACATATTTCTACCTAAGACCATAATTCAGCTAGTTAATATGATCCGGGCCGTAATACGAAACAAGCTGGAAATTTGTGCCTTTGGTAGAGACAATGGTAGCAGATTCGTTATGAATAGATGGAACTTGCATCTAGATTGTGTTAGGCATCGATGATGTAGTTCTTTCTTTCTAGTGATTTTGCCTCGTAATGTATTACAGCTTAGGGTATGCCTCAATTTTTATGTTCTAATCCAAGGCAATTTAGACTTAGAATATAGATTTTATGAATTCCTTATTTGTTTTAATCTATAATTACTTACTTAAAAAAAAGAAGTATTGTGGACCACATTTAAATTTGACATTAGAATATTTATTAGTCGATAATTAGAGCACTAGCAAAAGCAAAATGATGTTCTTTGTAGGTTAGGAACATTTTTTTAAAAAATTTAGCATCACTTTTTAAAAACAACTTTTCCAATATGTTATAAGTTAAATCTTTTAACAGTGGATAAGAAAAGATTTTCTAAAAAGCAAAATGATGTTCTCTGTATGTTGCTAAATCTTGAGAAATGATACCCACAATGACTCTCATTCTGACGGGGCCTCACATGTTCATGTTGCTAATCCTTCTAGGTGTCAGGATGTTATTTTGACTACAGGTGTGCTCTCCTCGTATGGTACCTGTCCTTCTTGGTTGAAGTCTGGAGAGGTGTCAGCCAATTCCCAATCTTTGTGGTCTGCCATGGTCTAGAAGAAGGGAGTAAATCCCATTATTCATTTATAATTCTACCCTCCACAGAAACTTGAAGGTGAAGTAGTCACCATTACCCATCCATCTGATGTTATCAAACAGGGTATAGATGTCTGGGGGGCTACTTTGGTTGGATATTTCTATAATAAACCCTTACACTTTCATATTGTTAATTTCATCACTTCAAAAATTTGGGCTCATTTCGGAATTTGTCATGTAGCGGGTGATGATGATGGATTCTTTTTCTTCCGGTTCTCATCTGATGCTCAAATGGAAACCTGCTTGGCTAATGGTCCTTGGGCATTTGGGGGGAAAACTTTATTCCTCAAACGATGGAAACCAGGGATGCCCATGTCGAAAGAGGAGTATAAAATCTTTATGGTTTGAATAAACTTACTGAATGTACCTGTCGAATACTGGAATCCTTTGAGGCTCAGTTGGATTGCTAGTGCGGTGGGAGAACTGCTTTAGTTAGACACTAATACGAAAAAAATGGACTGAATGCAATATGTTCACATTTGTGTTGCGGTGGGGCAAGATGTTGCTTTTTCCGCTAAAATCAGATTGAATACCAGAAAGAATCCCGATGTAGGGTTGGATACATTTGTTGAGGTGGAGGTGGATTGTCAATCGAAACTTTCGAGATGTGGTAGTTGCTAGAAAATTGGGCACAGTGCAGCCCAGTGTAAGCCTAAGATGGTGTATAGGCCTACGGGTAGGGTTTTGCCGGCCCCCCTTCCAGCCTTGATCAGCTAACTTCTAAGGGGAATAAGCCAAATGGAAGTCATCAGGGCAAGAAGGTGGCTGGTTCTGTGCTGCTCACCTCCAATTCTTTTGAGGTTCTACAAACTAGCGATGAAGCCGATCCACCTAAGGTAAGTTCAGCTGCTACTCTTTTAGGAATCAGCTGGTAGCTAAAAAGGAACTGGTGACTCCATTGATGATGTCTTCTGGTGTGGATGAGGTGAAAGCAGAGGCTAAGCTGAAGATAGGAGACTTAGGTTCATTTGTATTCCCTCCTGGTCCTAGGTCTAATGAAGAATCAACGGAGGGGGAACCAACTGTCAAACTGCTCAAAGACAATCGAATTATGCAGTCTATCTGTGACTGGCAGGTTCCGGCTCATGATGATTTTCCTCCTTGTAGAAACATTATTTTGGGGACTGCAGATAAGGCCTTCCCGAAGGCTGCAGGCCTAGGTTCTTTCACTAGTTTGAACGTCAAGTCTGAAGTCACCACCCTTGTGACTCCTGGTTTTGTTCCAGGTCCAGATAAGCTGAAGCTTAAGCCCACGGAAACTGTGATGGAGTTCCCCTATCCAACTCCACCTCTAGATGCTTCTTGGAGAGCCACAGAAGCATCCGAAGGCTGGTCCAGCAATTTAAGTAAGGATACAGACCTAGAATTGCGTATAGCCAGGAAATCTCCTTCCCTTGAGGCTGAAGCTCTCTGTGCTGCTGCTCCAGATTTTTCCCTAGGTAACTCGGGAAGCTTCCGTGCCAATCAAAGCCGCTGAAATCAAATCTTAAGAAATCTAAGGGGCCTAAAAGTAAAGATTCCCCTCCTACTCAGTCTCATAGTTAATATTGCTTGCTAGAATATTCGTGGGCTGAATGGTAAATTTAAAGCACATGAAATTCGTCAATTTATTATCTCTTCTAGGTGTGAAGTTGTGGGATTGATTGAAATCGAGGTTCGTGAATGTAATGATTTATAAATTGCTCGTAATTTAATGCCTCGATGGCATTGGATTATAAACTATTTCGACACTTCTATCGGCGTATTTGGATTGGTTGGGACTTAGGTCATGTGGACACGGATGTTCTCTATAAGGAGGATCAAGTTGTTCATTATAAAGCCTGCTTCAAAACGGATAATAAAGTTTGTATGGTATCCTTTGTTTATGGGGCTAATTTAGATTTACAGCGTCGCACCCTTTGGGATAGTTTTCGTGCTCACAGCAGTCAGGTGCAAGCTATGGCGTGGGCAGTGCTAGGAGACTTTAATGCAATAAGGTCACCTTCAGATGGGTTGGGGGGTATTTGGCATGCCAGGAGCTCCATGGATTTGGATTGTTGCCTCTCTGACTGCAACTTTGGAGATGTTTGCCACGATAGTGCCTTTTATACTTGGAATGATGGGAGAAATACGTCTGTTCGCATCTATAGGAAGCTAGATTGGATCATTGTAAATAGCAATTAGCTTTTGAATTTCAAGGTGTGTAAAGCATCTTTTCTCATGGCTAGGCTCTCGGATCACTCTCTGTGCATTCTTAGTACGAAGGATGAGAGGGATACTCGTAGATGTATGTTTTGATTCAATAACTTCCAAACTTCACATATGAACTTTAGCCAGGTAGTGAGAGAGGCATGGCAAGAGGAGACTCAATGAGTTCCTATGACGGGACATGTCCCTTTTTTTTTGGTCCTCAGATACTTCGTCAATACAAATACAGAAACTAAAGCCCAAATTTCAAGTTAAAGTTTTAAGAAAAAATGGTCAGATTTTTTCCTAAAACTTGGCTAACCTGAAATATGAAACTTAAATAAAACCTACAAATATACAAAGTAATATCCATCACCACATTTTTCCATCATTAACAAAGGATCATCAGATACCGTATCAATCCCTACGGCTTTACATTCAACATTCCTATCCACTATACCAAAGTCCAGAATAGAGATGTCAGTTATGACCTGTACAAAACCAGAAAACATATAACGGAAGCAGAACTATATCCAAAATATATACCTGAGGAAGCATAATTCACTGCTTCACCACATTCGTAACATACTGTAATATTTCATATATATTATCCATAGACAAAATCAAGTAATTATATTCAAGCTATTCCTTCCCAAAATCTTCAAGATAGCATTTAAGTCTCCAAAAGTTCGTTGGCTAGGCTTTCTCTACTCATTCTCGTCAGGGACTAGCTATACTGTCTCAATTGGAAGGAGAAAAAATAAAACAGTTAGTCAAAATTCAACAAGGTACAGCAAAAACATGCAAGTATAATGCCTTCATACAAAACATAGTACAGAAGAACAGAACATGGAATTATTCAAGAGTAGAGAGGTATATGGAAACATGAGAAAACATAAATCAGTGTAAACATACTTTGGAAAATATAAATCAATAAAACAGGTATCAAAAATTAGAAATCGGTGTTAAACTCTATAATTTCTAGAAAATTCCTTTTATCATCAGAAGGACCAACTAGTAGACCCTATTGGGAGAGGGGGCGAATAATCGAGGATATATTGTGTTCACTCCACACAATCCAATACCAAAAATAAAAACAGGATATCCCTTCTCGTGGGATTGGCACCAGAATGCCTCCCAAAGGTAGGCCAAAAATAGAAAACTACCCTCTAAATTAACGCCCTGAGGAAGGACGGATCACGTATAACTCCATGGACAGAGTTATCATTGATTACCACCATAATATTCTAAGGTATGTCGGAGAACATTATCTGACTGTACATCAGTCCTCGGTTCTAATTAACAAAATCAGAAATACTGTTCTTCTTATTTCCTAGCTTATAGCTTATCTTTCTTCAAAAACTTAGTCAGAATTACACAAATATTCTTTCAAATTGCTTCAGAAATCCACAATATTTCAATAGTATAATTCCATATAAATTTTTCAGATACAAATCATAATGTGAACATTACCTCTTTACAAATCAACATTTATATGTCAAAAATTATGGATTTAAAACACCAAATCCCTTCATTTTTGTGCTTAGGGTTTCAAGAAAACTTTTTGACACAAAACGGATACCAAACACATGTTTAATCACGAAATCGAAGCTATATATTGTAGTACATAGAAGCAAACATGAATCTGTCCAAATAATCAGAAGAAACATGCATTATTTACAATAATCATGAGGAAACATGATTTTAGAGCATAAATACAAACTTAGAGATATTGAAAAACTGTAAAAACGATAAATAACGTCCGAAGTACACTTTTCTAAGCTCGATCTACAGTTATTCTTACTCGGATCGGATCGGAACGGATGTTTTCTACACTTTCTTCCCTTTTCTCTCCTTCCTCCTCTCATTCGTTCTGCTGTCGTGCCTCCAGAATCCCCATTCCCAAACTAAACCCCTAAATCCCTTACAAAAAGAAAAGAAAAGGGGAACACGTGAGGGACACACGATTGGCGCTCGAGCGCCAATCGAGAGGTCCTCGAGTGCATGCTCTTGCATTTTTACGCCAGGGTTGGCGCTCGAGCACCAATCGAGCACCACCATCGCAACCTAATCCAGCTCCCGTGCCGCCTCGGGCGACCCTCGAGTGGCACTTTCATATCTTTTTGCTCGAGTGGGCGCTCAAGCGGCCTTCAGGCGTCGAGCCTCACTTTGCCCATTTTGCCTCTTGTTGCTTCGGTTACAATTTTTTCCTTATTCTTAGGCCTATTTATAATTATCTTCAACATAATTACTCTCTAATTATCATGCTCCGGGATCGGGATCTCACAACTCTCCCCCACTTAAGAAAATTTCTTCCTCGAAATTAAATGTGGCTACATAGCTCAAGAAAACAAGTGGAGATACTTGCTTCGAATTTTCTCTTCACATTTCCATGTGGCCTCCTCCGGTGAATGATTCTTCCAAAGCCCTTTCACCAAGGGAGTGGTCTTCGTGCACAACTTCTGGTCCTTTCAATCCAAGATCTACACCGGCTCCTCGATCCTTGTCTATAGTGAAGGGCTCGTACTCAATTATGTGCGTAGGATCATGAACATACTTTCGAAGTATAGATACATGGAATACATCGTGTACATCCGCCAGATTGGGTGGTAGCGCCAACCTATGAGCTACTTCCTCAATTCTCGCCAAAATCTCAAATGGACCTATGAATTGCGACTTCAGTTTTCCTTTCACTTTGAATCTAAATGTTTCCTTAGACGGTGAAACTTTCAGGAAGACATAATCTCCTACCTCAAATCTCAATTATGTCCTCCTCCAATCTACATAACTTTTCTGTCTGCTCTGAGCAACCTTCAGGTTCTCGTAAATCAGTCTAATTTTCTTCGCCGTTACCTTAACAATTTTAGGGCCCAAAATCTTTTTGTCTCTGGTCTCATCCTAATGAATTGACGATCTATACTTTCTCCCATATAGTGCCTCAAAAGGTACTATACCTATACTCACTGATAACTATTATTATATGTAAATTTTGCCAAGGTCAGATAATTGTCCCAAGTCCATTTCATTTCTGGCACTGAGGCCCTCAACATATCCTTAAGGAATTGAATCATACGCTCTGACTGGATATCAGTTTGGGGATGATACGCAATACTGAACTTTAATTCCGTCCCCAACTCCTTGTGCAAACTTTTCCAAAACCTCAAAACAAAACATGGATCCCTATCAGACACAATCGAAGTAGGCGCTCCATCAAGCCGCATAATTTCATTTACATACAACTCGGCCAATCTGTCATGAGAATATGTCGTACTGATCGCCAAGAAATGGGCCGATTTCATTAGCCTATCAACTATAACCCAAATGGTGTCATGATTCTTGGGAATCCTCGGTAAACCTGATACAAAATTCATAGTAATGTCTTTCTATTTTCAGCTTAGGATCGGCATCGGTTGTAACAATCCAGAAGGCTTTCTTCTTTCAGCTTTCAGTTGCAAACACACAAGATATTTCTCCACATAGGCCATGATGTCCCTACTCATGTTTCTCCACCAAAAAGGTTTTTTTAGATCCTGATACATTTTGTTCATCATAGGGTGGATTGTATACTGAGACCGATGATCTTCCTTCAAAATCTTCTCTTTTAATTTCCTATCATCTAGTACACATAATCAATTTCTGAACCTCAATACTCCATCAGCTCGGACATTGAAATCAGCTCAAGAATCTCTATTCAGACCATCCACGATATCCTCAAGGAATGAGTCATTCATTTGTTTCTCCTTTACCTCATTACTTACCTCCGGTTGGATTTGGAGGTACGATAAAAGCATCTAATCACCCCACACATACCATTGGATATCACACTACTTCAAATAATCCAACATTTCCATATGCTTAATTTACAACTTAGCCACATGACCCGATCGGTGGCTCAGCACATCTGTAACTACATTAGCCTTCCCTGACTTATATTGTATTTCACAGTCATAATCTTTTAGGAAATTAAGCTATCTCCTTTGCCTCATATTAAATTCCTTCTATAAAAACAGACACTTCAAGTTTTTATGATTACAATAAATAAGAAACTTTTCACCATATAAATAGTGTCTCTAAATTTTCAAAGCAAACACCACTGCAGCTAGTTCCAGATCATGAGTAGGGTAGTTTCTTTCACGCACCTTCAATTGTCTAGACCTATAAGCCACTACTTTTCCATGTTGCATCAGTACAGAACCCAAACCCGTGTTAGAGGCGTCGCATAATACCTCAAAACCACCTGAATCTCTAGAATGATTAGTACCAGAGTGGTCGTCAAGCGATCCTTCAACTCCTGAAAACTCTAATCACATTCCTCAGTCTATTCAAACTTGGCCTCCTTTTTCATCAGCTGAGTAGGATGCATAGCAATCTGTGAAAAGTTCTTTACAAAACACCTATAATAGCCTGCCATGCCAAGAAAGTTTCAAACATCGGTCATAGACATAGGCCTACTCTAATTCGTAACAGCTTCTACTTTCTTTGGATCCATAGAAATATCACCATTTGAAATTACATGACCCAAAAATATCACCTTTTTCAGCCAGAACTAGTACTTATTCAACTTAGTATACAACTTTTCCTTGTGAAGTACATGGATTACTATTTTCAAATGAGTCTCATGCTCTTCATAATCCTTTGAATATATTAAAATGTCATTAATAAAGACCACAACGAATTTATCCAGATATGGCCTGAACACCAAATTCATCAAATCCATGAAAATAGTTGGAGCATTTGTGAGACTAAAAGGAATAACAAGGAATTCATAGTGGCCATACCTCGTCCGAAAAGCAGTCTTAGCCACATCTTCCTGCCTAATCGTCAACTGGTAATAACCAACTCAAATCAATCTTCGAAAACACCCGAGATCATTGCAATTGGTCAAATAAATCATTGATACATAGCAGTGGATACTTGTTTTTAATCGTGATTTTGTTCAACTCATGATAATCAACACATAGGCGTAATGACCAGTCTTTCTTTCTCACAAACAATACCGGTGCACCCTAAGAAGATACATTTGGTCTAATAAAGCCCTTATCCAATAACTCCTATAACTGCAACTTCAGTTCCTTTAATTCAGTCGGGGCCATACGAGAAGGGGCTTTAGAAATCGGGCTAGCTTCAAGAACAATTGTAATTTCAAACTCAATTTCCCGGTGAGGAGGTAATCAAGGCAACTCTTCTGAAAATACATCTTTAAAATCACAGACGACTAAAATATCCTTAACTGGCACACTATAATTCCCAATGGTGCAGGCATATGCCAGATAAGCTTGGCATCCACTTTTTATAATGTGTTTGGCATACAAAGCATAAATTAATACAGGCATCTCCTTCTTCCTATTGCTTTGAAAGAAAAAGGGTTCCATTTTGAAAATATCAAAATAAACCCTTTTTAGGAAATAGTCAATATTGATATGATATTTAGTTAGCCAGTCCATCCCTAGGATAACATCAAAATCACCCATATTTAATAATATCAAATCCATAATCAAACATTTTCCATTGACCTCCACCACACAATCTGGATACACAATATTAGTAACTACTGAGGATCCAGTGGGAGTTGATACAACCAATGAATAATCCAAAATACGTGGAGCAGACACAATACAACATGCAAATTGTGAAAAAATAAAGGAATGGGTAGACCCCGAATCAAATAAAATAGAAGCAGGAACTCCACAAATAGAAAGGGTACCTTCCACAATGTTTGGGGATGCCTATAAGCCACTACTTTGCCATGTTGTATCAGTACACAACCCAAACCCGTGTTAGAGGCGTCGCATAATACCTCAAAACCACCTGAATAATCACTGCAAAATCCTTAGCTGAGATGGTAGTCTTCTATGCTTCTAGTCTTGGAGGTAATGGACAGTCTTTAATTTGGTGACCATGCTGTCCATACCTAAAGCATGCTCCCGCCGCCTTGTGACATGATTGTCCCGGATGCTTCTTCCCGCAAAAGGCACAATCAGCCGCCGATGCCTGAGAACTAGTTACTGACTGGGCTTGAGTAATGCTTTTCCCTTTATCAACCGTCCTCACCTTCTTGGATGGTCCTGAAGGCCCTACACTTGATCTCGTACTAAGGCTTGCTCGGCTAGCAGCCCTTTTTGCAAAAAATCTTTACGTCTTCACCTCTTTTTCATAAATTTTTGCCCGATCTAGAATATCAGCATATGTCTAGAGCTTCAAGATAGACAATTGCTTTCTAATATCGTCCTGCAATCCTTGCTAAAATTTCATTACTTTCCTTACTTCATCCTCCACAAAATACAGTGCATATTGGGACAACTCAGTAAATTTCACATCGTACTCAGTCATAGTCATGTTTTCCTGTCTCAACTGCATGAATTCTTCCTCCTTTTGATCTTGAAAATCGGAAGAAAAATATTTCTCTATAAAAGCTTCCTCAAACATCTTCCATGTAATTTTATCGTCGGGCACACCTAACGCCCTCTTTTTTATATTCCACCAACTATCAGCTTCACTTTTCAACTTGTACACCGCGAAAGAAACTTTCTCCCGATCAGTACACCGGATCACAGCGAAATCTTTTTCATCCTCTTAACCAAATATTTGCTTCCATTGGATCAGGCTTATCCAAGAATTCAGGTGCTCTTTCCACCGTGAACCTATCATAAGTCGTCGGAGTAGGGTTTACCAGAGCTGGCTTAGGTGCAAGGATCGGAGCCATATGACGCTGCTCCACAAATTCAACCACATTTGTCATCCTCTCCAACAAATCAATGTACGCGGCCTCTCGATGTGAGGAGTACTAGCACCTCCATGATTATTTTTTCTATTTCTCCTACTAACCATCTTATATCCTATAACCTGGAATAAGCACAACATTAATATACCTCAAGAAGTTTAGTTAGGGGAAGGGGTTATCAATGATTTAATATAGATTAGGATTGGAGTAAAGGTTATCACCTACACCACCTAGTTGACCATAACTACCCTTAACCTATTCCTACTAAAATTTAAGCCTATACTTCCATTTTACAATCAATCATTCCTAAGGCATCTCATTTATCTGATACTAGCTATGACGGAACGGGTCTCTCTTTTTTTTGTCCTCAAATATTCCGTCAATACAAATACAAAAACTAAAGCCAAAATTTTAACTTAAAGTTTTAAGAAAAAACGGATAGAGTTTTTCCTAAAATTGGGCTAAATTGTAATATAAAACCTGAATAAAACCTGCAAATATAAAAAATAATATCCATCAACACATTTTTCCATAACTAACACTCGATCATCAGACGCCGTATCAATTCCTACGGCTTTACATTCAACATTCCTATCCACTATACCAAAGTTCAAAATAGAGATGCCTACCTGTACAAAATAAGAAAATATATAGCGAAAGTAGAACTATATCCAAAATATATACATGCAAAAGCATAATTCACTGTTTTACCACATTCATAATATACTATAACATTTCATATATATTATTCATAGACAAAATCAAGTAATTATATTCAAGCTATTTCTTCCCAAAATCTTCAAGATAGTGTTCAGGTCTCTAAAAGTTCACTGGCTAGGCTTTCTCTACTCCTTCTTATCAGAGACTAGCTCTACTGTCTCATTTGGAGGAAAAAAATTAAACAGTAAGCAGAAACCCAATAAGGTATAGTAAAAACATGCAAGTAAAATACTTTCATGTAGAACATAGTACAAGTGAATAGAACATGGAATTATTCAAGAGCAGAGAGGTATATGGAAACATGATAAAACATAAATCATTGTAAACATGCTTCAAAAAATATAAATCAATAAAACAGGCATAAAAATTAGAAATCGGAGTCAAACTCTGTAATTTTTAGAAAATCCCTTTTATCAACAGAAGGACCAACTAATAGATCCTATTGGCAGAGGGGACGAATAATCGAGAATAGATTGTATTCACTCCGCACAATCCAAGGCAAGAAATAGAAACAGCATATCCCTTTTCGTGGGATTGGTACTGGAATGCCTCCCAAAGGTAGGCAAGAAAGAAAAAATTACCCTTAAGGTTAATGTCCTGATGAAGGGCGGACCACGTATAACTCCATGGAAGAGTTATCATCGATTACCACCATAATATTTTAAGGCATGTCGGATAACCTTACCTGACTGTAAATCAGTCTTAGATCCTAATTAACAGAATCAGAAATACTGTTCTTCTTATTTTCTAGCTTATAACTTATCGTTCTTTGGAAAGTTAGTCAGAATTATACAAATATTTCTTTAGATTACTTCAGAAATCCATAATAATTTAACAGTATAATTCTATGTAAATATTTTATATGCAAATCATAATATGAACATTACCTTTTTACAAATGAACATTTACATGTCAAAAATTATGGATTTAAAACAACAAATCCCTTTATTTTCTTGCTTAGGGTTTTAAGAAAACTTTCGGACACAAAACGGATACAAAGCACATGTTTAATTACGAAATCAAAACTATATATTGCAATACATACAAGCAAACATGAAATTTATCCGAATAATAAGAAGAAACATGCATTCTTTACACTAAGCACGAGGAAATATGATTTTAGCGTATAAATATAAATTTAGAGCTACTGAAAAGCTGTAAAAATTGGTAAATAAAGTTCAAGATATACTTGTTTGAGCTCGATTTATAGTTATTCTTACTAGGATCGGATCGGAACGGATGATTTCTCCCATTTCTTTCCTTTTCTCTCCTTCCTCCCCTCCTTTGTTCTGTTGTCATGCCTCCAGAATCCCTATTCCCCAATTAAACCTCTAAATCCCTTATAAAAAGAAAAGAAAATGGGAACACGTGAGGGACACACAACTGGCACTCGAGCGCTAGTCGAGAGGTCCTCGAGCGCATGCTCGGACATTTTTATGCCTGGGTTGGCACTCAAGCGCTAATTGAGTGCCACCCTTGCAACCTAATCCCACACTCATGCCACATCGGGCGACCCTTGAGTGGCACTTTCACATTTTTCTGCTTGAGTGGGCGCTCAGCGGCCTTCAAGCGCTGAGCCTCACTTTGCCCATTTTGCCTCTTTTTGCTTTGAATATAATTTTTTCTTATTCTTAAGCCTATTTATAATTATCATCAACATAATTAGTCTCTAATTATTATGTTCTGAGATCAGGATCTCACAGTTTTGATATTTCGTCTACAAGCCAGATTAAAAAACACTAAGAGGCTCCTAAAATTGCTTAATGCTCAACTTGGCAATGTTTATGAGGAGGTTGTTCATATGCGCAAGGAGTTAGAGGAGATTCAGCAGGGTTGGTGTAATGTCGAAGAGGAAAGAAAGTGTAAATCCGCCTATGTCAAAGCTATGGCCGAAGAGCTAAAGCTTCTTCAATAGAAAACTAAACATAATTGGCTAAAAGATGGGGACCAATGCGCCAAAATTTTCTTTTGCGCCGTATCTGGCAACTACAATCATAGCCGGATTCTTTCATTGTCAAAGAGGATGGAACTACCACCGGTAGTAAAGACAAAGTTCAGGAATTGATTGTTGATCACTTTACCTATCTTCTGGGTAGTGGGCGTGACCCTAATCTATTTGACAAAGATAGGCTCCACCCTTTCATCCTTCGTTCTATTCTAAGCTCCCTCCAAGAGACCCTTTGCCACTCGATTAATGATGATGAGATCTAGTAGGCTATTTTCTCCATAGGTGACAACAAAGCCCCTAGTCCAGATGGATTCTCATCAAAATTCTTCAATGAAGCATGTCATATTGGGGGGCCATCAGTTATTGAAGCGGTACGAGATTTTTTTCATACATGGTAGAGTACTCAAGCAAGTAAATTCCACTAGCATTAGCTTAATACCAAAGGTGAATTCTTCTTCCAAGGTTGGTGACTTTAGACCTATTTTATACTGCAACGTTATCTATAAAGTCATTTCAAAGATTATTGCTAACTACATCAAGCCTACTATTCCATTCCTGGTAGATAGATGTTAAATAGCTTTTGTGACAGGGAGGAAGATCAGTGACAATATTTTTCTTGCCCAAGAATTGCTTCATAAATATCACACAGGGGAAGGTGTCCCCAAATGTGCAATAAAGGTTGGCCTAATGAAAGCATATGACTCCGTTTAGTGGGATTTTCTTATCGCGACGCTGGAGTTGATGGGATTCCCTCGGCAGGTGATCTCTTGGATTCATCAGTTCATCATGACTACCTCTTTTTCCATCAACATCAATGGTGAAATTGTGGAGTTTGTTAAAGGTGCAAAGGGTTGAGGCAAGGATACCCGCACTCACCTTATCTATTTGTCCTTTCTTTGGAAGCCTTGAATGGAATTATTGAGATAAGAGCTCGGCGCAACTGTGGATTTCAATACTATTGGAATTGTGATTCCACCCGCACTGTGATGCTAGTGTTTACAGATTATTTGCTCCTCTTTTCTAGCATAGATGCCACTTCTGTTAGGTTACTCCATGGATGCCTTGAGGAATTTCAAATGCTTTCAGGCCTGACCGCAAATAATGACATGAGTGAGATTTTTATATGCTCCAGAAATGAGCCCATTGTTCAGGAGATTAAAGGCATTATGGGTTATAAATTGGGTAAACTGCCAGTGAGATACTTAGGGGTCCCCCTCATCACTACGCATCTCAGAGTGGTGGACTATAAATCATTGATTGATAAGGTGGTGAATCGTGTATCCTCTTGGGCTGATAGAATGCTTTCTATCATCCTTCCCAAAGCTATATTGAAGACAATTGAAGGATATATTAGACGCTACTTGTGGGACCGATCCATAGATGGGAGTATGATAGCTAAAGTAGCATAGGAGGAGGTTTGCATGCCTAAAGCTGAAGGAGGGTTGGGCATCAGAAACCTCCTATGTTCCAACAAAGCACTTATTACTCACCTACTCTGGAAAATTATTACAAATGACCCTATTTCTGTTTGGGTTGCATGGATCCATACCAACAGAATTATAGATGGATGTATTTAGACCATTAAAGTACCTGAAAATGCAACATGGAGCTGGAGAAAAATTATGAAGCTAAGCTTCAAAGTCCACCCCTATGTACGCTACTATATCGGTGATGGCATTAATACCTTTCTATGACTAGATAATTGGCATCCGATGGGTCCACTATGTGATAAATTCTCGGATAGATTGATGACCGTCACTAGACTACCTGAGGACGCGAAGGTATCCTCCATCATTAGCCATGGAGTATGGAGATGGCCGAATGCCTATGATATAGAGGTGGCTAGTATTGTAGACAGTATGCCACGATACTTCTCGATCCTCGCCAGGAAGGACATGATCAGATGGAGTGAGTATCCCAGTGGCATTTTTTGACTAGTTTTGCATATCGATTATTTCAAGGTTCCAAAGTCAAAATGGTTTGGGCTTCTCTCATTTGGGGACCGCATCACCTACTCGCGCATGCATTCACTCTTTGGTTGGAAATTTGAAGAAGACTTAGCACATTGGACCATATTGGTAGTGTGATCAACCAAGCCAATGTGTGTGCTCTATGCAAAAATGATGAGGAAAGCCACAATCATCTTTTTTTTGAATGCCCAGTCTCTAATGGAGTCTGAAAAACATGAGTCTTTGACTGGGATTCCACTGGCCGTATAGGGAATAGACAGCTAATATAGAATGGGTTGCTTGCAAATGGAAAGGTAAGAATGCCAAAACTCTATCCTCAAACTCACTCTGGTAGCTATGGTTTACTTCATATGGCATGAACGTAACCAAAGATCATTTAATAACTCACGTGCACCGAACGAGATTCAAATTATCAAATAGATTACTGACATAGTTCGTCGCAAGCTGGAACTAAGCATAGTGGGACATAATAGGTGTACCACATCTATTGTCGCTTGCTAGAATTTAAATTTACAAGGGTAGAAATTAGATTATAGGAGACCCACTTCCTTCTCTTTTGCTGTCCTTTGCAGCTTATTTATATCTCTATCACTGTATGTGAAGTTTGGGGGATACCCTAGCTCTTATGTTCCACTCAAAGTCTGAGAGACGTCGACTGTGAACGTAGATTCTTGTAAATTCTTAAAAATTAATATACACAATACTCATTACTTACAAAAAAAGAGATAAATGTGTGGAAGCACTAGGTTTATCAGTATTTGGTTTTTGGTCACTTTCTTGTGGGTGCCACAATAAATGGATAGTCTTCGGTAGAATACGTGATGTTTGTGTAAGGGCAAACCGAAGGTTGGTTGAAGGTCAATCGAGCAGTAAAAGATACTAAAGGATCACGCGATATTCATGAGAGGGTCGGCTGAGGATCAATCGAAGGTTAATAGAGTGGCACACGATAGGTACCTAATATATGCATGAGCACTAATTTTAAATTAGGGGTGCTCGAAGGGCACTTGAGAGGCACACATGCACATATTGGTCA
>JAOVVI020000072.1:0-49092 GCA_028571085.2 Nepenthes alata
AATAATTATTTTAATTAATCTTATTTTAAAAAATTATAATAATTTATTTATGATATATTTAGTTGTTGAAATAAAATAATATGAAAATAGAATAGTTATTTTCAGAGAATAGAATAAGATGAGAATAGAGTTAGAATTCTTATTCCCATATTTGGTTGTTGGAATAGAATAATATAGAAATTAATATTTTATTGTTTAGTTTGTAGAATAGTATAAAAAATAAGGTAGTAATAGTAATAATAATAATAATAATAAAACGTAATAATAATAAATGTGAGGAAATAACTATTTTTATATATGTAAAAATAAATATTCATACAAAAAAATATTTATTTTTGGTTAAATTATAATCAAATAAATAAATATTTATTTTTAGAGAATAAAAAAAATTAAATTTTTATTTCCTCTAATTAAATATAGGATTAGTTATTAAAAAAATAGATTTCACCTCATCATGAAATGAAATGTAACCTTCCTTGTCCCCACTTAATATGTATAATTGAATTTCCCCACTTAATTTGTATAATCGAATTGATTTAGTAGATTTAAGGTAAGCATGGCGCTAAACGTCGCATGAATAAAGTATTTAACCGTCGCACACTCGTGGTAGCCATTGAAGTCCCCATTTTGCTTCTAAACTCTGATCGCAGAGACAGGAAGAGGGAGATGGGATTAGGAATCTTCACATCAATGCTACTGCGAAGAACAATCATCCAAAGATCCACCAAACTTCTGTCTCCGGAAAGCCCTATCTTCAACAATTCCTTCGTCAGGCCAATAGTCTCAACTCCTGAGCTCAAGAACCCCGAAGCCGCACAGGCCGATCCAGTTCCAGATTCGCCGCCGCCGCCACCACGATCTCCGGTAGGTGGCGCTCGGGTTCACTTTTCTAATCCTGAAGACGCCATCGAGGTTTTCGTGGATGGGTACCCAGTCAAAATCCCTAAGGGATTTACCGTTCTACAGGCATGTGAGGTCGCCGGAGTTGACATTCCTCGATTCTGTTACCACAGTCGGTTATCGATTGCCGGTAACTGCCGGATGTGTTTGGTTGAAGTTGAGAAGTCTCCCAAACCCGTTGCTTCCTGCGCTATGCCGGCTCTTCCAGGTACTTTTGGGTGTTTCGTATTTTCATTGTCATTTCTCTCGTTTTTGTAAATAAATTTTGGAGTTATGTTGTGGAATTTCGTAATTGAATTGATCGTTTTATGATTACATTAGATGGTGATTTTGAAAGCATATCTTACTTGTTTTCGTCCTTTCTGGATTGAACTGAGTCGTCTAAGGAGAAAGTGGTTTCATCAGCAGCATGATGGTCAATTTTTATTTCGTGAAAGCTAAAGTGAATTGGCAAACAATGGAAGTATTCAGACCGCAAGTGACTCTGGTAACCTTCCCTGCAATTTGAGATCGCTGCAGAGTAGTACATTTGAAGGAAAGATCTGCATAAACACACAACTCTGAAGATTGGATGTCTTATTTATGGTCAAGCAGAAAAGAGATTACATGGGAAGTGCTGCATCAACTAATGATGAGTTGATAACTCTCCAATATTGCCAGCTTATATATTCTGCATCGTTGCTGGCATGAACTGTGGAATTTCAGGATTTTTCGATGTCCAGTAGTATTTTGTGTCATCAGCAGCTAAAATTGCTCTTCCATTAAAACCAGCCTGATTGCAAGCCTCAAAAGATTCTGGTCACTTTGCACATCTGTCAATCCTGCTTCTGGTATCAAAATTGATGCAGTATAACCAATCAGGACAGATTAAATCTAGAAATCGTGTTATGAATCTGAAGTTGGTGAATCAAATGTTATTGGGCTATGCTATGGTTAAAGTTATGGATGTTGGCTAGGGTTTGTGGAAGTTGAAAGTTTAAGGTGAAGCTAGAGCAGTTGTGAACAAAATTAAGCTCATGAACTGAAGCAGAGAGCGCAAAAGGATTCTCAGATTGATGTAAAGAAGAGGTTGTTATAATTGAGAGTTTTGGATGATAGAAAATTCAAGGGTTAGTGCTATGATTAAGTCTAAATCTGAAAGGGGAAAAATAGCTGAGAATTAGGCAACCTAGGAAATCCATCAGGGTTTGTGGAAGTCCTGTCACAACCAGGAAATCCATGTAGCCAGGCAAAGGATCAAATGTGCTGAGATCTTCATCAATCATTCCATTCTATAACTGAGAGAATGCATCCCTGTGTATATGAATATTATCTCTTTAATAAAGTTAGTCTATAGAGTTAATTCTTGAACAGACAAACTCCATTTTGGTTATTTGATGACTCCTTGAAAGTTACCAGAAAGTAACCAATGAAAATAAACTAATCTACTCAGATTAACCAATTGCAATATATATTGGAATGGAAAAATTTGAGAACCTTCCCAAACAGAATATTAATTCCCCACAAATGGCAACTACTTTATTATTATTATTATTATTATTCTGAGGGTGAGCCTTGGCGCAACAGTAAGGTTGTTCTATTATTACTTGAAGGTCATGGGTTCAAATAATAGAAACAATCTTTTTTCATGATAAAGTTAAGGCTGCAATGAATACATCGAATCTTCCTCATTGTATGCAATGTAGTAAGTCTTGCAAAATCTTCGATTTTGAAATAGTAAGTTGTAACTTTTTGGCAAGTCAATGTGACCTACTGATTTTGCTTACTATTAAAGGGAAAAAAGCCTTACCTTTTTAATTTCAAATAGTTATTTTTAATTATTTTGACCATTTATTTTTGCCTTTTGAGATTGTGGGATGTAGTTTTTTTGGCAAGTCATGTCCATTTGTGCTCCATAAGCAACATGCTGGATTTTATGATAAAAATAAGAGGATGGGGATGTTACGAGATAAAGCTATTCATTTCCTGATATTTATTATGCTTTGATAAACCCTGATTGCATTTTCCTTTTGTCATCTTCCATTTTAAGTAAAGGGAGCATAAATTGTTTTTTTTTTTTTTTTTTGTAGATCTTGACTATATCTTTCATTCCTCTGTTAGTTTGTTGAGTGGGTTAAATTTTCATAGTAGAATCAGTGCAGTCATCATCTATTTGGTAGCAAAGGAACTATCAATACTAAAATTGATTGTTTTTATTCATATTATTGTGTGGGACAAAAGACAGAAGGAGACAATCATTTTGGCATGGAGTTGATTTTTTTCTTTATTAAGTGTGCTGCATTGATTTGTTTAGGAAGAAAAAGAGATGCTACTCTTTTAAATGATCATTTCTTGTTGATCATGTGAACTCCAAATACTACGAGATCACAGGTTATTACCTGTGTGATAATGCAACTAAAATTTGGATAATTAAGATAGATGTGAGATAATCATTTCATGGTGGAGGCCTCCATTGAGAAAAAAACAAATACATGGTAGAGTCCTATTAGAAATGACATCCAGATCCGGCTGCAACATGAAGGGCCGTATTACCATTTGGGTTTTGTTTCACAATCATTGATGGACAATGAGGACCAATCAGTCGCATGATTCCTAAATTTTTATGGCTTGCCACAACATAAACTAGCGTGTTCCCTAATAGGTTAACTTGATGAAAAATATCATAAAGGGAATACCCATTTTCGGCCGAAACTCATTCCAAGACGCTAATAAATCCATCAACGTCATCTTCATCTGATGCAGCTGTTTTGTACAGCTCAATGTCCATGTACTCAACAGAATTATTAGTAGTTGGATGATATCCTCAATTGCTGGACGAAGATAGTCTTGAAGAAGTTGATGAACTTGGAGCGGCAGGTTTTGGATCTATGATTGGAGCTAATTTTATTCTTTTTAATCATTGGCTTCTCTCCTTCCATTGAACACTTCGGGCTACTTCGACCTCCAAGTCGATCAATCCCATACTGGAATGAGGATTTTGGATGCCAGATTAGAAGTTGGAATAAGTATTGAGAAGGTAACTCTTCCTCTTCTTTTGGATTTATTTTGGGGTGGTAGTGGAGCGAAAAGGTAATGGAGCTCAGGGGCGCTAAACGGGAGATGTTGGATTAAATCCAATCTCCTGTTCACGGTATATTAAAAAAATCATGAAAAAAAAAATAGATGGCTGCTCTATAGCCGTTGGATGAAGAAATGATCCAACAGATGCAGAGCAACTAGACAAAATAAACCCTCACTTCGTCCTCATTTTCTCATCAGCCCATCCCTCTCTCATTTTCTCTTCGTCTTCTCTCCTTCATTTTGCTGGAGGAGCTGAAGGCGACGGCAACGACTTCATACAACGGTGACACTATATGAGGATGTCAGCAAGGAGGTCTGATGAAGCAAATACCTCCTCTCCACTACTTCGGCCCTCTCCGCTGCTTCTCCTTAATATGGTCGCTCCATAAACGAGATTTATGGACCGAGAAATAAAATGAAATTCAAAGGAAGCTCCAAAAACCAAAAATCAAAAGCAAAATAGGAATTAGAAATATGAAATGTAATACCTTATCTACAACGCTTCGTCCCTCTCCGCCACTTTTCCTCGACGAGGCCACTCCATCGCTACTCAGCAAAATGAAGGAAATAAAAGAAAGAGAGGAAGAGAGAGACAGGCCGATGGTAAAATGGTGACAAAAAAAAACATTCGGATTATAGCCGCCACAACTTTGAATGAAAAGGAAATTTAACCGAACAATTATTTAATTTATGCAAGAAAGAAAAGATATAATCTAACCTATGTTCAACTAAAACATAGAATGGGGGTCACCCGTAACAAGGAATTAGAATGATAAAATCAAAGCTAGATGACATGTCAGCAGTTTTTGACAGACAAAGACCATTGGCTGCTCCTCTTATCCATAGGTGGTACGATATCATATCATGTATTGATGTTTAGCATACTAGGATGATATCTCCCACGTATGAAAAAATAACTAACAAAATGGATATTAATTGGATACCATGATAGTACCCCCAACAAAAATTAGAAAAAAAAAAAAGACACATACTCCTTGGCCAAGGACACATTGCTATTAGAGATTAACTTTCTTCTAACGGTTATTTTTAACCGTCTGCTTGTAAATACTCTACCAAACCATTTTCATAAAAATTTGGTGAATTTATTAAAAAAAAACCTAGTATTAAAGAAAACATAATCTACTGGAATAATGTCTTAAAAGTCAAATACTCTTCAACAACCTCAATAGAAAGAACAAAATCAACTCCCAATGATATCTTCAGCAGCCAAGAGAGGAGTTTATCACTCCCAAACGAAAGTAATTGGATACAGAAGGTTTGATTGTTCCATGTCAAAAAACCAAGTATTCCTTGGCATCAAGGATACAAGGATAGTATCTCCCACAAGCCAATTATCTTCCATTGAGCCTCGCAAAGGGCTCGGTCTCTCTATGTCACATTATCTAATACAAAAGTCCCACAGATAGGTTTTAATAGTTGGTAAATCTTTATCTCACTCATGCTAATACAACCTTAGCTATTAAAAAAAATTTTCCATTAGCCACAACAGAAGCCTATTTATTTAATTATTAATGGTGCATAGGACCAAGGTTAAAGCATTTAGCTTTAGATCATGTATTTGGTGATTACCTCACCAAATAAATATTAATTTATGTATGCATCAGATATAACAAAAGGAAATAATTTTTGATCCAACATCTAGTGATTACCTCCCCCACATAAACTTCGGTTTAGGTTAGCACCAGATATAATAAAAAGAAATAATTTTTGATCCTTCATGGTCAATGTCACTTGCTGCAAGGGAATTTGATTTTCAAATTGGAGGAGATTCAGTAGCGCTAGCCCATTTTCGAGTTGGCCCATTTTTAATCATGCACAAAAGAGACTTTCATATCTTCAAATTCGTTTAGCTTCAAATCACTTTCCATCAAAACGTGCATAATCCCTGCAAATCCATGAGAAACTCCTTAGTAACTATCTCCATAGCATTCCAACATCAGTGGCCGTCATCCTTTGTTGGGAATTCTTCTTCTGCCCACTATAATTTCATTAACAATCACATCCTACATAATACATTAACCATATCCCAAACAATTAATATTATTTTTTTCACCAAAAGCTACCCCAAGACACCTTTCTGTTGACCTAAGTAGAGCAAAAGTATAATGGTAACCACATATAAAACAATATCAAAAATTTTAAAGAATAGTTTCTGGACCAATGTGTCTATCAATAGACAGACAAGCCTACAGTAAATTAGCTCTCTCATGTAATAACTCATCAGACAAATTCTTTAACAAATCAATCTATTATGATATCTAAATTCGTCCAATTTTTTAATTATTATTCCAAAAATCTAAATCTAGAATAGTCAAATGGACATTGAGTCAACATACTTGATTTAATTGAGTTACATAACAATTAAGCAGCTGGTCAGGCCCACAAGCTTTATCTGCAACACCACGTAGAGCATAAACTCTTGCACGGTCACATAAAAAGCTTTACATCCCTACAATCACAATATTTAATATATGCCTCCACTAATTGGTCTAACTCAAATCATCAGGTTAGTTGTAATAGATATACAATAGAAAAAATAAAGTCTATATTACATATTATATTAATTTTTAACATAGCAACACTTTGAATGTACTCCTAGTTTATGCAATTGTAGTGTGAAATATAATTAAAACAATAGTGTATACAATCATTATTCATTATACTAATACCGCATTTGTTTAGCACGAATCCAAGTGCAGAATAGGAACTCACCTATTTCTAGAGATTGTCATTCCTACACTCCGTTTCCCACAAGACAAAAGGAACCAAAACATCACTCAGAAAGTAATGTACTTTTGTTGCCATGTCACACTTTACCGAGCAAATAATCATACTAATAGAAAAACAACATGCTCCAAATGCAATCCTTCATCTTTTTTCAAATCTCTATCACCATCTATAATAATAAAACAATAGTTGCGAAATCTAGTATGTCCGCAAGCGAGAGAATATACTGACAAAAAGTGTCAACAGAGAAAACTATTACAAAGCAAATGACATCAAGAAAGGGATAATGGCAAAGAGATGAGTACAATTTCTTTAATGTCCAACACTTGTCTTTATAATTTGGCGAAAAGATATTTGTAATCCATGGAAATTAGGCTCACAAGGGAGTCTTCAATTTCTTTAGGGATTGTCGTTTGTTCTTCAATGTCTAAAACAATATGAGAGAAAACAACAATGGTTTCATGTCATCTAAAAAATATCCATCTAGACACGTACTCTAACAAAGAAATGTCCACCTCCAAAATAAAATAAGCTTAACAAAAATTTCCATAAGAAAATTTTCAGATATGTAGTGACCTCGACCTAGATCTCTTCCTTCCCCTGCCCCCACCACAAAACAAAAAGGTATTCCGCCTCCAAGCACATAACAACAAAAATTTGATGAACAAGCCCGTGGCACAATCAAAAGGAAAATATGCATATAACAATACCGTAACAACATTTCATATCAGCACCGGCAACTCTGGACTAGGCTTAACCTCCAACTACTAGTCAGAGAACGGCAATTTAATGGACACTCAACTATGTTGGGAACATTCTTCAAGAGATTTACAAGAAAAGTCTTAATTCCCTGCATAAGGAGGAGTGATGCGCTCATGCATATTCATAAAAAAACTCATGCTACTGGTTCTTGTCCTTGTTTTAGTGTCTACTATCCAATTATTTAAAGGAATACCATGAGTTTGGTTTCACCTAGCTATTTATTTACAGCTACAATAAGACAAGTATTCTCATGCCATATATACTTACGAATAAAATTACATTTAAGATGTAGAGTCCACCACAATTTTCCTAAAACAAAAAATTTGGGGTAGCCCAGAAAACCAAAAGCATCTACATAATATGCCAACAAAATTAAAAGCACCGAACTTCAAGCAATTAAATTTATATCCCCTTACTACAATAACATAACTAATAAAGGGCAATAAGAAAGCGTTACACTCCAAGCCTTAACATAAACAAAAAGGAGAATGAAGGAAAAAAAATGAATCTTTGGCCTGCCAGTGTATACCATTAAGCAAATGCATATGGATTGAGAGACCATTCCATAGACAAATCACCAAATACTAGAAGGCTGTATGTACCTGCTCCATTTGCTCCCTACAGTAAGAGTGAAGTGATCACTTCTTTATGGGTACCAAATTGATTATTACAATGGTGCCAGTTGAGTCATAGAGCTTAATCTCAGTCCTTAAATGAACTTATCAGCATGATTAGTCAGGAATCAAGAAAAGTCAGAAGAAGGCATATCCCTACTCATGTTCTTCTCCGGTGTAAATATTTCATTTTAACGACTTGTTCAGAAGATGAGGGATCAAATAGCATCATCTGGGTAGACTAAATAAATGGTATGCCCCCCTTCATGTTGGGCGTAGAAGCCCGAAGACCTTCATCCTGAGAATTCTGCTGAGAATCATTTGAGGGGACTATTCATCCCAGACATAAGAAATTTGTAATTTAAAAGCAGTTTGCTTGACTTATAGGTCCAACTTCAAACCTATAAAAGTAGAGGGAAAACCAAAAAAGTTTGAAACAATTGTGATTTAATTTCAAAACAAAATTTTCCATCCCATTTTTCGAGAAACCAACTAGTGCCTCAAAGCAACTTAGCAAGAAATAAGAAATAATGTGAAGTGGTTATAATTATTACCATGATTACTCTTATTATCATTATTATTATTTGAAAAGGGATAATATTGCAAGAAATGTAAAATAGAATAGTTCTCTATTTCAGTTACCTTGCTAGAAGACATAAGAGTATTAGAATTTGGAGAAACAACCTTATCATGTTTTCTTACATCCTAATATAATGTAGACATATACAAGGAAAGATTTATAATCCTAATAAGAATATGAATCTGAATATCTTTACTTTCCAAAAAGTAACAACCTAAAGTCAGCAATGGCCACGATAGTTAAGCCATACATGTGAAGACCCGAAACCGAATGACCAAACCCGATCAACTGCTCATGTGAAAACCTCAAACCACATAAACTATCAAATATTCATCATAAATTTAAATAATTATCAACAAAAAATTAACTTTTTATCTAAGTAGCGTAAAGAAAACCAACATAAAAACTATTTAGCATCAAGGGATACAACCTTGAAAATAACTACTAAGTCTATATAACAATGTCTTGTCTATCACCAAAAAAATAAAAGTCCCTAGTCTTTAAAATCCTCAGTACCTAGAAGTATTGTAGCAAATGAAGGATCCCTTGTTAGCACTATGTATTTAGCTTGATTCTGGGGTCAATAAAATATAAGGGTAAGCCACATGCCTAATAAATAATAATAATCAAAACACGTAATAATGAATAATCATATCAGATAACAATAGCAAGATATACGAAAACAATAACAGCAATATAAATCTCAATAATAAATTTTATCTGAGATTTATAACTCATCGTAACTATCATTTAAAAACAACAAGAAGAAAGGTCCCATTGGACCCATATATATCATAAAAAAGAAAGGATTTCATAGAATTTAGATCGCATTAGTAACAGGCGGGGTTCCTCGGAGTCCAACATCACGAGAGAGATAGGGATTCACTCGATCCGAATATCAACATAAATGATTTAGACAATCCAAATCCGAGTAGCAATAAAATATGAATTTCACAAAATCTTAATCCCATTGAATCCAACTTATGGATCCTATTGGACACATTTCATGGATTTCACTGAATCCTGGATTCAAGAGGTATAAATAATAGCAAAATATTCTAAAAATCTTTGGGATTTTACTTTACCACTGTGAACCAAAGGCAGCTTATGTTTGCTCACGTAAGCTAGGTATGTACTATGAGATAATTGATATTCATCAGTTTAATATGTGACCAAATCCATGGTCTACAAAAATTTTGCCACAAAAAGCATAGATATATCATCAGCGCGGGTTCTATCTGCCCACACGTGAAACGGGAATAACTAAGCCCAACTTCCTTCCGCCCAAAATGGGTACGAGAATATCAATACTTAGATTCCCTTTGTCTACAAAGGGTATAAGAATTGCCCCAATATGTCAAATGTAATATCCCTCGATATCACACCATACGATAATCACACTATAAGTATCTCTCCACACTTAGCAGTATACCTTATTACTACCATGATACAAAAATCGATATCGAATGACTATTAAGCACACTAGGATTCTGTAGATTATATATCCTTTGACATTATAATAATTTCATATAATCTCTTTTACCTTACTGAAAGAACCAACAATATACACATGCATCGGGTATAACACAAAAGAAACCCTGCAACTTGCAATAATAAAAAAGTTGTTTGATGCTGATAATGACCATATTCATGCGATCAACGCTAATACAAAGAAAATCATCACCAATGGGGAACAAAAAAGATCCATAGATAACTAAGTATCGAACTATTAGCATCCCACTAGCCTACTACAGCCCACTAAGCCATACAACTTATAAGATGATGCCACCCAGACACCAAGTTTAAAATTGAACCGAAACTCATTCAGGTTCTCTAACGTTTGAGTGCCCAGCAGTACCTCACCTCAAAACACTTTAATTATTTACCACCGAATTTATCACTTGTTAATCTCATTTATAAGATCATAAATATATAAAATACACATTGCATTATCACCGCTAAATATCTCATGAAATGTCATTGCCTTCCAAACCAAACTTGAAGATCGAGTTGGCCGGAATAAGGGCTCTAGCAAAAAAACAGGTTTTAGGTTCTAAGTCGGTTTCTGGACAGCTAACATTGCCTATTTGTCCATCAATTGCTGGAACTTTGGGCAATCAAAATCCCGTTTCGTCATTGCAATATTAATCTATGCATATCATAGTGTAAGGAAGGCAATTAAATAGAACCGAATGCATGGGTATAACATATAAATGATTAACCCGAAATTCTCTACGCTACAGCAAGCATGAGCTGAGACAGATTTTTGAAATTGTCGCCACATTTTTGTTCCTCGATTCTACCACATTAGGTAATTGAATGCACCTTTCAACAATGTAGTTTTAAACTATGCATTTTATAGAGCAAGAATGCCAATGTTACAGTCATAAATACATTTATTAACTATATATATGAGTGGCCTAAACATGGCCAGAAATCACAACCCCTACTGTGAGCGAACCTAATTTCAGTGGTTCTCAATCCAACTTCACCACTCAATTTCTACAATGTTGAGTTATCAAAACTGAAATTCGTTAATATAATATTAAACTATGTATTTTATAGTATAATAGCACCGACTTTAAAGACATGAACGGTTGATTAAATGTATAAAAAGTTAGCTCAAAAATGGTTCAGAACTAATTTTCTTAGCACTAGTGAACTGAAAAGAGATTTCAATGTTCACAAACTACTTTTGTTACTCAATTTCTATAATTTCGAGCAACCGAAATTGGGAATCATCGATATAATATTAAACTATTTATTTCCTAGTATAAGAAAAAAATAAATTACATGAATGAATTGATTAAACATATAAACAATTGGTCCAAAAATGATTCGAAATAATTTTCTCAGCAGCAGTGAGTGGAAAAGAGATTTCAATGGTCAAAAACCACTTTCGTCACCCCATTTTTACAATTTTGAGAAATTGAAACCGAGATTCGTCGATATAATATTAAACTGCACGTTTCGTAGTATAAGAATACTAATTTAAATGACATGAACAGATTGATTAAATATATAAACGGTTAATCCAAAAATAATTTAAAACTAATTTTCTCAGCATTGGTGAGCTGAAATTAGATATCAGTGTTCAAGAACCACTTTCGTTGCTAGATTTCTACGATTTCAAGAAATTAAAACCATACCAAAACTAAGGTCCGTCAATGTAATATTAAACAAAGTATTCATATTAAAGAATGCCAATTTAAAGAACAAGAACGAATTGATTAAATATATAAACCGGCCCGAAACTTGTTTTCCTCACTCTTACCGTTCATTTTCTTCTACAACTTACAGCTACTGTTCATAATTGTTGCAGGGCGTACGAAACTTGTTTCAACTCATCCAACAAAGGCTAACTGACTACAAAACACTAGATGCTACTATATTCAAGCAATTTCCATTGCTAACGGTGTTTCTAATTTTATTCTTCAAATTTGCGAACCATGCTCTGTTTTCATTTGAAATGTGGAACAAGTTGCAGGAGATGGAAATTTAGGTTTGGAGTTTAATAGAGGATCACTGAAACGAGCCTATCATTTAAAAGAAGATGGAAAAGCATTCACAAGAGAATAGAGCATTGAGAAGTCAGGAATTCACTTGCCTTGATGATTTTCTCCCTCTCGGCACCACAACAACCAAAATGCGACAGCAGCAGCAACGATAAATATCATGGAAGCTTTAACAGCAGCAGCTCCAGCAACGGTTATAATAGCAATAGCATCAGATGCTAAGCAATAAGTTAGCTGAGAACGAAAATTACAAAACGCTCTTTGAAGGATTGTGCAAATGTGATACGTCGAGATATTCTAGAAAGTTAGTCTAGACCCGATTACACAATATTAACTCTAAAGAACTTCTTTTGCATAATTCAATTCTATTATTAATGACTTTTACTAATCATAAATGCAAAACGTCTAACTTAAAAATACCGGGGTATTACAATACCAAATATAAAAGTACTCTGCCTTTCTCCTTTTGGTAATGATAAATCAATTGTGTTTCAACTTGATACTCATGGTAAGTAACCTGCCATGTCAAAGTGTAAGTAGGAAAAGGAAGAACATGTCCAGTCAATATAACTGAGGAAGGCATGAAAGAAGCATCATTGACAACATCCCTTAAACATTTTCTAATTGTGATGAACGCACATATTGAAAACACTTTAAGGGATGTAAGGATCTAGGCCAAATGCTTCCTGCTGAAATTTTTGTCCAGCAGAATCAAACAAACAAAAAGTTTAGCCAATACATTACTTTCATAAGGAAGGAAACAATTAAACAAAAATAACCTTCCTGCAATTCTTTTATTTGTTTATGATGCTCCTGGAAACAGCTTACTCCACTTTTCTTAGCAAGGTTGACACTGGTGGTTGTACTTCAATTAGGCAAGGAAATCCCAAATAGGCAAGCATCCAACACCACAGAGGAATTATGTCAAAGTTGGGGAAGAAAAAATAATTATCATGACAAAAAAATTAAAAAAAATTGTCACTTTTGCCATACCTTCTTTCCCACCAGTGCTCTAACTGGAGCGCAGTGTTTCTTGTCCCACTGTCAGAATTCCCCAGTTTGATTCATGAAACTAAAGTAGTCTTAGGAAAGGCTAAAAATATAAACTACTAACAAAAGATTGTTAATCAATGTCACATCTCCTTCTATTAGTTTGCTAATGTTGCATGCTTGCAATGTAAACAACTGGAATGCTAAGTCAAAAAAAAGATGACTAATAACAGAAGTCTTCTAAATCATGGAAGCATAGTTTTGTTAATGTGCAAATATTACACGGTTCCAATAAAAAATATTGGAAAAAGCATGTACGCATATATCTTCATCACTAAATCCTGATGTAAGCAAAGCAATTATTTACAAGAGCACATGCACAGGCAAACTCATATCTGCTTAGCCATAGACAGACAGAGAGGGGGGTGATGAGATCAATTCCTATATAAAAAAAAAAAAAACAAACTTCTAAAGTGTGGCCTGTCACCCATCAACTTCCACCTGCAATCGCAGTAAAGCCTACTGCATTTCTACCTAAATTCACAGACTTAATTATTTCCTACTATGCCTATTCTAATGTCATTATTTTGCAGGATAGAAAAAGTTTCTATATGCAATTGAATGCCATATCATTGATAACCCAACTGCAATGAGGATGAACCGTGGCCCATAATTTACACAATGATGCGATTTTTACATAAAACACACTACAACTAGAGACTTAGAACAGCAATTTGATGTAGCAAGAAAAAAGGTTACTTATTATTGTTTGCTACACGGCCATGCAGCAGAATGTAAATGCATATAAAACCACCCAAGACTTCTCATTAAATATGCATCACTTACTAATATATCCTAAGTGCCCGTCTTCCCCTGGATACACTTCTTCAAGTGTTGCCTCAGATTTTCTTTGCATTGTTCAGGTCTTTAAACACATTTTCTTTCCTTTTTCTGCAACAACCCTCCCTGGATGAAGGTATAACCACATTTCCAGTTCAATATATAATGGTTGCAGCAAATGAAGAACAAACCTTTTCTTTCAAGATCAACAGTCCCCCACTCCTCTGATGTCATTTATTGCATCCTCAAAACACTAGCAAAAGCAATTTTGCATAGTTCCTAAAAGGAAACCTATAAGATTCAAGATAAAATCTGACACTTGACCAATAATTCTTTTGAGATATCTCTTTCAAATGCCTAGACAACTCTACATGTTTAATGTCTAGCATTGATCGTATTGCTTCTTTTCTTCAATAATATTACTTTCGTTAGCAATTGATAGCACTTGATTATGCAAAAAAAAAAAAGATTTTAAGTTGTTAAGCACATTCAAGGGACAACATAATCAAACTGAACTAGAAACCTCAGCCTTTTGGCCTTCAAGATGCTTTTCTCTGACACTGCACAATGACCTTTTGCTTCTCCCCAACATATTATCAAGCATTCTGGTGTGCATCTCCAGGAAAATATACTCGTCGTGTTAGGATCCCAAATCACCTTTTGCAAGACACCAACTTCATCATCTTTTGCACGTATATCAGCTTGTGGTTTCTCAATATTCTATTTGGTCAGAGATTCGTGATGAATAAAAGTCAAAATATGATGCCAAAAGGTGAGACATATACTATCAGTTCCTTCTATGCTTTGTTTAAAAGTATGGCGACCCATGGTCCACTCCTACACACTGGAAACTTATCATAACCGTTAACTGTCATATTGGGCACATTTCGTGGTCAGGTTAAAGAAAGAAAGAAACTAACAGTGCAACGAGAATTTCTTATCCGTCCGGACAGTTCAACAGGTGGTTGTCACCAAGTCAAACTACCCGCCAACCCCTTAAATACTTCTTCACTACACCAAGAAGTAGGAGGAGAAATACACAACTAGAAAATTCTCTGCCTAAAAGAGCGTCCAAAAAGATCACTCATAATTTTGTCTTTCTCACTCTCAAGCCGCTCCATGCTGAACGTAGCCTCCGAGGCAAATACCATCTCTACTCCCGTGCATCATCTCTTTCATCTCTCGTCATTGCATCTTTCTATTTGTTAATAAAGATTACTAGCTTGAACATTGGAAGACATACAGAGGTGTGGGTTACGTCAATCCTCTGATCTCTTGTTTTTTAGTTGTAATGTGCAGGATCCAGATTATCATAAATGGAGATCGGGCCCGCTTTGTTCAAACCGAAAAGGAAGATTTGAGTGGTTCCCTATTCCGTACAAAACCCGGATCCTAGGACGCATCAGTTCTTAATTATGATCTATCAAATAAAACGAAACATGTATATATATTTTATACATGTAATATACATACTTAATGCTAATCATTAGCTATTACTCTATAAAAAAAATGATTTAACTCATTTAAACTAAACTCAATAAACTATTATATCAAACTCGATATTAATTTTATTATTGTAAAATTAGAAACTAAATCTAAGTATGCAAATATATAATTTTTTATAGCTTCACCTATATACTTGATTGTCTACAAGTCAAAAATATATATTAATAGCATATTATTTTTAATGACAGTGATTCTTTAAGTTATTATAGCTAGTTTAATTTTTTTATCAAATTAACAATACACAATATCTTGTTAAGTTATAGGAATGTTGAATTATAACCCAACAATCATTATTATCAACTAATCTAAATATTGACAAAAAGATCATATTTTTTATTTTGATATTAATAATTGTATTTTTGAATGTGTAAGTATAATTCATGTCAATTTATTGATTCTTATAAAAATGCTATTTCAAATAAAAAAATTAAAAATATATATAAATTTGGTTATGAATTAGATAAAAATTTTATTATTTATTAAACACACATATTTATATTTTATAAATTTATGATATAAAATTTTTATAATTACACATTCTTAAAAGATATTTGTACACGTAGGATTTAGAAAACTGTGAAAAATCATGTCATATAGTCAATGAAAATTTCTAGAAAATATCTTTTTGATATTTTCTGAGTTATCAAATTTCAGTTCCAAATCAATAAATTGAAAAACTCTGTTTTCCAATTTTCTAAATGGAAAATACACAGATTTGAACATATTTTTTGAATTTCCTATTGTCTTAAGAAAATTTAAGAAAAATCCACAGTTATCAAGCCCTTATCTTTCCACTCTAATTATTCCAAATCCATGCATTTCCCTTGCTTTAAGCTTAATCCATTTCTTACATATGTATAGTATATTGACTTCCTCCTAAATCTAACCTGCCTCCATATTTTTGATGTTTTAAGATTTCTAGTAGCACAAATTTAAACCCTCATTTGATAACTGTGCTCATCAGCATGCAAGAACAGTGGAACACCTAACATATAATAGCACTTCACCGTGCAATTTACAAAAGATAAGTTTCAGGAGTTTCACTCTGCAGTTTTCGAATTTCAGGACATACCACATGTAGGACTATCAACATTTTAACTTCCACATCCCTCCAAAATAATTCCACAATAGGGACAAAGCACCAATTATCAAACACGCATATAACCACAAATAAGAATGGCAAAGGCAGTCCTATCTGCATGAACAATTAAGAAGACAAAGTGCAAAATACCAAAACTGAGCTCTCTTCTTGCAATTCAATTAAAATAAATTAGTTATTGTCGATAACAAACCATCAAATTTAATTTATCTAAATCATATTGATTAAAACATCACTTGTTATTGATTCCTAAATATGCTAATGATTTTCATGTGTTAAAAGTATTATTTTGATGTTGTGCCCAAATATATTTTTCCATCACCTTTTGATGAATGATTAACATGTTACGCCTAATTGATACCTATTTTGCTTGTTGGGTTCCCCATGATAGAACTTCTTTTTACTTCTTAGGCTACCCATCCTAACAGCCTACTATAGGAAGCTTTTCACTATACTTTCAAGCATAGCATCACTATTGCACAACTGAGCACAAAATGGGACCCTGATACAACATTAGCAAATGTTCCATGGTGGTGAACAACCAATCTGAGAGATGTCTTTTCAAGGGGAAATTTTTTCCTTCCTTTGTAAAAGAGTTGGAAAAAACATTAAAGGGTAGAGACCATCATATATTGCAAAATGAATAATCAAGCGTCACTGCTGTTGCTAGTTATGGAATAGGTTTTAGGGTTAGCATAACTCTACGTAAGTAGCAAAGATATAACATGTCACTAGTATGTGCTTCCTCACTAGGTTTTAGGTTTTAGGATCATCATCAAGCCTTGCATTCTAGTTACTGCACCTTCACTAGTCATCCAACACAAAAACTAGAGAATAATGAATGTGATTGGAATACTTCATTTTTTTTAGTTTACACTTTTCATCATCCCTGAGTCACTAAGGTGGTTGAGAGATACAAAACCGAGATGAAGAAGCAAGGTCGGTCCTCTTCAAGTACTAGCTGATGGGAATATTGAAGAGAGAGAGGTGTGGTTTGAACAGTTGAGGCCTTCATCAACAATTTTCAGAATGAGAGTATTTAGTATTGGCATACTGGTATTGCAAATACCACATAATTCTCTTGGAGGCAAAAAATATAGTGAGAAAGACAGAACGATAGTGCAACAAGTCAGCCATTTGAGTGCAATTCTCAATGCATCATGAGGCATACTAGAGTTGAGATGTAAACTGCAGTTTTGCTAAATCAATCGTGGCAGCAATTACTCAAAGCCAAGTACACCTAAAGCCAATGTTCAACACTAGAGTCTCAACTTTGGTTTGCTTCATCATCTTTCCTTGCTTCTTAGTTCCCTTTCTCATGACATCAATAAGTCATAATGAGAAGAAAGCTACCTAGATCTGATATTGTTCCATCAAAATCATTTTTAGACAAAAGCTCTAGGTAGTTTGCGTTATTTCCTCGGTATTGAGATGTTAGATGCCATTGTGGCATCTTTTTTTTTTTTTTAAGAAAATCCATAGTGAATTTACTCTGAGAGACTAGTATGTTGAGTTCAAAACCCTATAACTCTCCTATAAATCCATAAATTAAGTTGTCACTAGATGATGGGGATATATTTACTAAACTTGAATGGTATTGACAACTAGGTGATAAGTTTACTTATCCAATTGTGACTCATTTAGATATTGCCTTCTCTGCTAGTGTTGAGAGCCAGTTTTTGTCTTCCCAAAGACACATCACGATAAGGCTTGTCGTATAATAATCATAGTCATATTCTAGTAAGGGGTTATCTCTAATACTGATTCGATTGGGTCACCACATGATTAAAAATATACAATCAGCTATTGTGTATTTGTTGGAGGCAACTTTGTGCCATAAAAAAGTAATAAACAAAATGTAATAACCAAATTAAGTGTGAAATCAGAATATCATGCATTAATGCACACTAACTATGAAGTGATGTGGTTTCAAAAAATGTTTGATTCCCTTAGGTACAAGAGTTCTATGCTTTATCAGTTGTGGTGTGATAATCAAGTAGCCATCTCTATTACATTAAATCCAGTATTTCACAAGTGCATATAACACATCGAGGTAAATTGTTACTTTGTTCGTGAGAAACTTTAATAGGGCTTAGTTCATATCCGTCATGTAAGGAATGAAGAAAAATTTACTGATATTTTCACTAAATTTTTAACAAGTTGAACATGATTAGCATCTATCATTTAGCTTGAGAGGGAGTGTTACAATATGAGTTAGCCTTAGAATATTTGTTAAAATGTACTCGTAAAATGTACTTTAAGATAAGTTCAGAAATATTCGTTTATAATGGTAGTTTAGTATTTTTAAAATATATAAATAATCAAATAAATACATGTGAATAGAACAAACCTTAGTAAGGAGTTTTCTTATCTATAAGTTCTATGGGGATAACTAATACTAGCTCTTGCATATGAGAGAAAACAACAATGGTTTCATGTCATCTAAAAATTATCCATTTAAACACGTATTGTTGTTGCTTTAAAAATTTAGAGCTAATATGATCAGAGTATATCAAAGTGATTTAATAGTAAAATGCCCATATTTTACATTATGAATAAAATGCAATTCATACAGAGAGAGCATAAATACCTAGTAAATGAAAAATTGCCAAAAATAGAATCCAACTTACATTCTCATTGGTTCATGGGCCTGACGTGGCACATATATGATAGCTCATAGAACCCTCGGGTATTCCTTATTAGATAGTAATCAATTCCTATTTATTTCTCCATTAGTAGAAGAGGTAATGTCTCTCAATGCCACAGGTGAACCTGCATTGAAATATCTTGTTGAAAGGGAAAGTTATGTCTGTTAAAAACATATGTATATTTGATTTATGTTTAGCTAATCATAACTTTTTCTACATATTTTCAATTGCTATGACTATTGATCGATTTTAAGCTCTTGAAATCTAATTTGAATAACATACAAAATATATACGATGCTGTTGTTTTTCTTTTTTAATGGATTTTCAGGAATTAGGAAGAAAATACAATATAGAAATAAATGTTGGAACAAATAGTAAGTGATGGTGAGAGGGGTTGGTGTTGAGAGACTTTGTAGTAAAAATAGGTTAATACTAACCATAATTTTTTGCTGATAAGCTACTTACAAAAGCAACCTCAACTGTAGGGACTTGACAGGATATGTGTAGGAATATATTCAGCCCAAACAGCAGCTACAACACCGGCAATAAACCAGTCTACACAAGAAGAGCAGAAGAGATACAAGAAAGATGGCAATGCAGGTGCCTCAGCTGGATCAAGTATGGCCACAGCTGAGGCTATGGCAGTAAGTGGACAATTTACTGCATCTTTAAGGTGCCCATTTTGAAAACAGAGTTAATCCCTTGGGCAATTACTCCACTGACAGTCACAACATAGAAAACTCAAAGAGTAAAGTCTCAATATATGATGCAGAATAAATAATTAGGACAGTTGTTGATTTGGTGACTATTTCCCTCGGTATTTTCCTGCCACATGTGACGAACAAATGTAAAAAAAAAAAAACCGCCATGGTTAACAAAAAGAAACTCTCTAATAAACCCAAGCTGTAATACAAGGTCATAAAACCACCTATACAATGTAGCTTCCACATAAATGATTGAAAAATAAAGATATACTAGTACCCCGTGTCTGTCAAATATGTTTGGAGGTTACTATAGGCTCACAGGTTGAACATAAATTGTTTGTTATTTCCATATATATTACAAATGCTAAGAATACTTATATTCGGCAATCTAAATGAGTATTCAAATCTAAATGTAGACAGTCAAACTAAAAAAATGTCACATTGGATGTCTAAATTTTTAAGATTGTTTAAAATTTAGAATAATGAGTAAAATGACTAAATTTGAGCACTTCAAATTCCAGCATCTACCAATCATCTATTGCAGCAGATTTCTTCCGTTTTTTTCTCCTCCCGCTTGCATCTTCTCTTCACGCCCTCATTATCTACTTCTTTTTTCCATTCTCACTGTAGTTGTTGCCGCTGCTCATCTTAACTCCCAACTATATCTTCTTCACACCAAAAAAGATATTTAAAAGAATATTTTTTTCAAAAAATGCAGTTGGACGATATGGCAAATAGAATTTAACCGTTGAAAAATAGTTAAAAAAACATATTTAACTATTTTTAAAATCTTCATAAAAATATTATTTATTGGTATAAGCGATCTGTATTGATAGCTTGATATATCACATAAACTTAAAAGAGTGTTTAAATTTAAAACAGTAGTACAGAAAGTCTAATTTAAACAAATATGAGAGTTCAATGTAGGTGCTCTAACTGAATCAATCCAACCCCTAGTAGAGAAAATGACCTATAAATCCTAAATTGTAAGTCCCTTTATGTTTACAAAATCAACTTAAATTTCATCATCCCTAAGGAAAGAGGATAAGTAGATGTTTAATTTAAAATGTAAGAAAGGAAAAAATTAAAATTACAGGATAAACCAAGTATACCATGTAGATGACAAAAAGCAAAGTGAGTATATATCAACAAATTTGTTCTATATACAAAAAAAAACATTTGTGGATCACAAGGCAAATATGATACTTGAATTAAAGCTTTTATGATATTTCCCTTTTTACCCTAAGTATTTGATAAGTTAGAAAGCCTATCAGCACAACTCTGAACAACTCTGAACCTAATATGATTCAATCTTTGGGTAGTGGAGTATCCAATACATTAGAAAATCACATTCTTGTATACTACCTATTTGTAGAACAAGTGATTCTAAAAAACAATCTGAAATTTGGCTTCTCTCACAAAACGCAGATCAACACAACATCACACCGTCCACAAAGTCACTACACCAACATCAATAATTTCTCCAATTACTAACAGCCACCATACCATTTGATAGAAGCATCAAACAATTGCAAAAGGTAGCATTATGAAATCTATAGTACACAATCACCAAACCCAACTTAACAACAATGACATTGCAACTCAGGTTATAAGGTTACATCTCATTTAGTTACCTGCCAAATAATTGTCCCCTGACTTAGCTAGCTAGACCTTTGGCCGCCATCATAAACCATCAGCCCTTGCATTGCCATACCACAGTATTGAATGAAACATCAACAGCTGCAACATCCTCAGAAATGTGCTCGAAGTGAAATTGAATCAAAGTGACCGCAACGCATTTGATTAGCAAGACCCATCTGCCCCAACACCACCCAACCAAGAAAAAGGAACAAAGTTGCATTAATGTGCATGCTGAATATATTTAATTGGTATGAATTTCAAACTAACCAATTTGGGTTTTAAATTTTTATTACCACATGATATACCTAAACTGTACAGATCTCTCAAATTCTCATATTATTCTTCCAAGTGGTTAAAGCCGTCAGTGCCAAACTAGATTTTTCATATTGTTTATTTTACAGGAAAGAAAATTAGAAGTGATGGCTCCCCACTTAGATCTCCCCCTAACAAAAAGGCCAACTGCCTCCAATCAAATAACCTTCAAATTTTTTTATAAACAAGGCAGTGGTATAATCAAAATGAAAATATGCATATTAGCATATACTACGGAAATCCGTTCATATTAGTTTCTAGATACTTAGGACTAAGCATAGCCTCCAACGACTAATCAAAGAGTAGTAATTTAACGGATACTCAACTATTGATGGAATAGTTTTCATAAGATTTACAAGAAAATTTCCTATAAATTTGCATACGGAAGAGTGATAGACTCATGCTTAGCAGATGCACTCATGCTATTGGTTGCTGTTGTTTTTAGTATCTACAATCAAATGTTGATTCATTTAACTATTTATTTATTGTTATAACAAGAAAATTGTTCTCATGTCATAGATGCTTAAGCACAGAATCACATTTCAAAGGCAAGGTCCATCACAATACTCCTATAACACAACTCGAGCAGCAGACTAGAAAAACCAAGAGTATCTACATAATGTGTCAACTAAATCGCAATAATCGGATATCATATAATGTGTTTGTAATTCAAAATTGAAAAGACATGATTGTAGTAAACTAAAGTATTATTTCAATGAAAAGATGCCTTTTGATCTTATCAGTTCAGAAAACAAACAATCAAAACCCCAAACAAAATAGTACTAACTTTTTCTCGTTTTAGTAATGGTCTCTACAATATTTGTTTCAAAGGTCAAGAACCTATCGTGTCCAAACATAAATCAAAAAAGGAAGAAAATTTCCAGCCAAAATAAAGGATGAAGGCATGGTAGAAATAAAATCACCAACCCCGCAAAGGTGAAAATTTAGACCAAATATTGCTAGGCAATTTTTTGTTAAGTTATATCAAACGAACAAATAGTTTAGCAAATCAATTACTTTTTAAAGGAATGAAACAATTCAACAAAAATAACCTTCATACTATGCAGTTATATACTAATGATGCTCCCAAAATAGCTTACTTCACTTCTCTTAGCAAGGTAGATATTGGTGGTCATATTTCAACAAGGCGAGGAGAGAATCAATTTTGGGCACAACAACCAATAACAAAATAAATCTGGCCAAATATGGGTAAAAACAATATTATCATGAAAAAATAGAATGATTTGTTACTTTTGTCATACCTTCCCTTCCACACTGTGCTCTACCTGGAGCAAGGTGCTTCTTGTCCATAATCAGAATTCTTCAATTTGATTAACCAAACAGGAAAAGTTCTAAGAGAAAGCAAAAATGATAAATACTAATAGAAGTTTGCTTATAAAAATTCACATGTCCTTCCAATACAGTATTAATTTTCATGGTAGTGATATACAAAGAAAAAATCTGAAGACAAAACTACTAGTCTGGTTACATGTCCTTCCAATAAAGTTTTAATTGTTCATGGTAGTGATATACAAAGCAAAAAACTGAAGACAAAACTACTAGTCTGGTTACATGTTCCTTTGTTATAGTGCAAAAACGAAAAAGAACATCAGCTAGTACTTTAACACCAAATCATTATGTATATAAAGAACATCCAAGCTCAGTCAGAGAGTGAGAAAGATGAGGTGAGATCAATGTCTGTGAACAAAACTTGTGAGGCTCACAATACTAGATACGTCAAGTAAAGATAATTTGCATATTTTATCAAAAACAACTAGTAAGGCTCAAATTAAAAGCTGACACTTGAACAATCATTCATGTGAGATAGTTCCTTCTATTCATGCATTATACAGTTTCTTTGATTCAATAATTTCACTTTCTGCATCCATTAGTAGTGCTAGTCCTGAAAAAAAAAAACGCATTTGAGGTCATCTTAAGCACATTCAAGGGCTAATATACTATCAAGCTTGTTGATGTGCATCTCAGGAAAAATACTTGTTGTGTGCGCATCCCAATCACCTTTCATAAGGCATCAATTTCACCATCTTTCTCATGTATGATCAGTTCGTGGTTTTCCAATATTCTCGTTAGTTAAAGATTCTCATATTGACGATATCAACTACATAGTTTTGCAACGTTTCAAAATCAACATATGATGCCAAAAGTGAGACATATACAATAATTTTCCTTCTATGCTTTATTTAAAAGAAAGATGTCATAATATTTTGCAAATCTTTTTATTATCAGACAATCATAAATTTTCTGAAAGGATGCTAACTTTCACCAGCAATGAGATAACCAACTTTTCAGCTAGTTTTACCTTTGGTTGGCTTGCTTAACTAGGGCAGGGTTGGAATCAGAGAGGTATGTTTAAATCTGCCTCCCCTTCAGTCACCTGCCAATGCACAACATTAGAAACTCTCCTTGGTCAGCTTATCACCATTGCCTGCTTCCACGTCCCCTTTGTCCCAACACCAAGAAACCATTGTAACAGAAAGAAATTCACCTAGAAATTACACAACACCATATTCTGCAGAAAAAAAGAGTGTTCAAAGAACACATAGAAACAAGTGTGTGAATCATTGAAATTCCATTACGTGGAACACATACCAACTAGTTTCTCTAGATCATAATGACACTAAATTCAAAGTGGGAAATACTTTTCCCAGTAAAGCACAAACAATTCCAATATTAAAAGCAAGTGGGAAGGGGTTTGAATCTAGATATGAAGGCGAATCTAATCATGTCCCTATGTACTAAAAAAGGAACAAATAAAAATAAAATCAAAACAATTCAAGCAGACGATAAATTTCTTGCTGAAGGTAATAAATTTACTTGCGTTTTCACTACACACTGCAATGTAAATCCCTTAAATAGTGAAACGATGCTATGGTTGTATTGTCCTGACAATACAATCAACAATATTTTATGTTAAAGAAATTCTTGATGGAGAATGTTTCGGCTTTCGACTTTGGTAATCAGCATTCATCACTCCACCCGAGTAAATTGCATAAATAATCATATAGTCTGTCTCTTTCAATGAATAATCATCCGCATATATATCCATTATCCATTATGAGAACATTGCAAGGATAACACAAAGATGGATAGAAGAATTATGATAAGAAAAAAGCTATTCTGCAACATAGAATAGGAAACCAGCCCATTAGATGAGAGATTTGCACAGGAAAAAGGATTGGAAATGTTTTGTTATCACCGTAATTGTCTTATATAGCCTCCCTTCCACTAGTTTGTTCAGATACTCTCAAGTTTCTGACTCTATGAAAATTTCAGCAATATTTTCAGAATCAACATATGATGCCAAAATGCCAGTAATTATTGCCCGGGAAGCATTTTAGTCTGAGACAATTTTAGAACTCTAAAAGTGGGGTGACTTTACAATTTCACTTTTCCTTGAAGCAAGGGCCACAGCATTTTTTAGGTAACGTTAATTTTGTCAAACAGCATTCCTTTGCATCCCATACCACAAAATAATTTCAACTCCTTCAAGATAACAGACTTTTCTCATTAAATCTCTCATTAATGGAATGTGGCTCATCTTGTCTGACATTATAGGAAGTACTGACAATGAAGCCGGTCGTACTAATTCTGCGCATGCTCTGCACCAAGGTCACCAAAATCCTAGCCAAGTTGCAGAACGCGTATGTGTTAGTGATCATACATATCCACTGCCGTTAAATTTGCAAGTATTTATTGTTCAATTAACTCCTTGTCCTTCCCGTTGATTATAAAGACAAATCAAAAAGTGTCTTCAGGAGTTGTGTGAGCACAAAGGTTCACATACCATACTGTACCTGAGAAGATAAGGGATGCAAGGTTTGACTTGACTGAGTTGAGCACACAAAATCGTTGTGGAATAGAATTTCGATCCCTAGAAGTCCTTCGGCTTCGCATTGAACTGCATTCTCAATTCAGGTAATATGTGATTTCTCTTCTAATGTATGGATATGTCGAGTGATTTCTCCAACTTGATTCTACACGTTCTGCGATCATAGCATTATTACCATTCAATTAAATGTATTAACTAATATGGAGCCAAATTATTTAAACTACAAAAAATGGACGAAATCAAATAGAGCGCAGAGAAGACAGAGGTACGCGTACAACCTTGCGCCACTCTGACTATTGAGTGGCCTCCATCTCTTTGAGACTAATGCGATTATTCTCCCCGTCTCGATGGACGATTTTTAAATCGATATTTTTGAATTTTTTTTTAAATTAATGAAAAACCAAAATATGAAGCCTCTCCATTTTTTAAGGGATGAGCTTCCCCAAATCCCCACGCTCACACTCAGACTGAGATGAGGGAGAGGATAGCGACAGAGGAGAGACAGAATAAAACTTGATGCCAGTCAATGTCAGTTCCGACCGAATACGTTTTTCGACCAATTTTATTTAAAATTCATGAAAAATTCCTGATTCTGTGCAGGAATCTGAACCGGTCCAAGCTTTTCATACCAGTCAATCTCATCTTGATACCCCAAATTCAAGATTTAGAATCTTTTTTTATCACGACCGATTTTTCAATGCATCAGTAAACTTTCCCTATCTCTCTCCTCAATGCAGATCTCGGAACAGTCTATCCTATCTCTCTCCTCAATGCAGATCTCGGAACAGCCTATCCTTCCGACCGCATAGTCTCATAGTCGCCCGTCGAAGACTCAATATCCCGCTCTCACAGGCAACTTTTCGAATACGAAGTCACTTTCAAGAAGTCTCCCGTGGTTGCCCCGTCGAAGTCTTGATGTCCCACTCTCAGCGGAAATTCTTCGAAATCGAAGTCGCTTTCAAGAAGTCGCCTGTGGTTGCCCGTCGACAACTCGAGGTCCCACCGCTCTCAGCTGCAGCTCTTCGAAGTGTCTCTCACGAAGCCTCTCATAGTCGCCCGCCCCGTCGAACTCGGAGTCCCACTCTCAGCGCCAGAATAAAAAAGAGGAATGGTCATATTTATAGATATTTTCAAGGCTGATTGATCATTGACTCAGTCAAAAACGCGTTTCCAGTTGTCCAGAACGAAATTTCTTTTGTTTGATTTTTTTTTAATTTTCTTAAAATCAACTTTTGTTACCGTTGAAATAAATTTTTTACACAAAAAAAAATATTCACTTGCCAGCCATCTTTGTAATTACAGGTCTTTCTTATGACAACATGGTTAAATAATTTAATTTTTTATTTTAAAACTCAAATTTGTTAATTTTATTTTTTAATTCTATTCAATATTTATTATTGTACTTATTATATCATACCTCAAATTAATTTACTATATTTTATGAAAAAATCTTAAAATTTATATTTTCTTTTTTACTTACACATTATTGGTGATTTAATTAGATTTCAATTCCATCAACCCAATATAACATAATCATCAATTCAGTCTAAAAAATTTCATTCATCTAAAAATCTACCAATTTGCCTATACAAATAAGGAAGACAATGCAAATAATAAAATTAACCCATCTGTATACAGTTAAAACAACTTAACTTATATATTCATCAGATATAAATTTTATAAATCATATTTATTAAATAGATAAAATATCACTCATTATTACTTTCTAGATATGTTATTAATTTTTAAGAGTTAAAAATAATATTATCATAATATGATGTATATCAACATATTTTCTTCACCTTCTGACTGAATAATCAATATATCATACCTAATTAACATCTTTGCTTTGAGGTCACACATGTCGGGCACAATTTAAACAACACTAAACAAAAAAAAATACAACTTAGGCAGCATTATCAAGATAACCAAAAATAGTCAAATAAGGTTTTTATAAGAATACTCTTCTTCAATATCTTAACCATTATAAATCTAAATATTTTAACTTCAATGTACATAAATGTGTTAGGTAATAGCAATATTACAATGTAAAGGGAGAGGGAAGGGGGAGAGAGAGTGTGAGAGTTGCTGAGAAACTTACTAGTAAAAATAAGTTGCAGTAATTATGAATAACGTCGAGATCATAGAATCGTGGCATTTGAAAATTTTCATAAGGCAACAAGAATTCTCGAGCATACCAGCACTATAATGCATATTATATTGACTTTTTGGCCCTTGTATATGACTTACTCTATTTGCAGACTATTTCCAAGAGGCCACTAGATGTACTGGATTGCCATTCAGTAGGATACTTGCTTGCTAATCAAAAGCTAACGTTCATTGTTGGCGATTGAGCTTCCAATTGGAACTAACCTTCTAGGAAAGAAAGAAAGCAAGCAGCATATAATTTGTGAAAATAACTCAAAATGCTAATGGTTGAGTTAGGATAATTGCTACGATATACCAGTCAGAGACCATGTCATTACTATGTGCTCCCTCACATCCTTTCTTGGGAATCATCATCAATTTCAGCATTTAAAACTATTACACTTTCTCCAATCTTCCTGCAACAGAAATTTGAGAAAAATACACTCAATTGGAACACTTTTCATTGGCATTGCAAATACCTCGCAAGTCTCCTGACAGCAAAAGTTGTAATTGAACAAAGAATTATTGTGTAACAAGTCAGTTATCTCAGTGCTATTATCTATACTTCGTGGGGCATCCTGGAGATGTAAATTACAGTTTTACTAAATCGATGTAGGCAGTAATTTTTCAAAGGCAAGTGGTCATGGAAACAATGTTCAACACTAGAATCTCAATTTTGGTCTTTTTCACCGCCTTTCCAGCATTTTAGTCCCCTTTATTCAAACACCAACAAGCCCATATAATAGAAAGAAAGTCACCTACAATATTAAACCATTTTAGCACAAAATTTGATTTTGAAATTAAGCTAACAAATTATTGTAATTCCAACACACACACATACATACCAACTAGAATCCCCACGTCATGATAATCTCAACTCAAAGTGGACAAATATAATTTCAGAAAAAGAGAGAGAATCCCAACATTAAAAAGAGAGGTGGAAGGGGCTCGAATTAAATCTAGATACAAAGGTACATCTGATCACATTCCAATGTGTAACAAAAGAAACAAAAAAAATATCAAAAGAAAAATGAAAGGATAGTACTTCTGTGAAGCATTAAAGATTGAGATACTTGACACAAGCAACAAGTTACCTCTAACTCAACAAAAAACATCAGGAAGAGATCCAACGTTCCCAAACACCTGCCTCAGCAACCTACCATATCATGTTAAAACAGGGTGGTCCATGGTTGTCCAAACTCCAGTTCAACCCGTTGGCACTGCCCCATATAGCTCATTCTTCTCGACACACAACAAAACAATGATGTAATATATTGAAATACAATCTTTTACAACAGTTTTAGGTCGAAGCTCAATGATTTTTTTACATGTTTAGAACAGCCCACAAAAATGATAACACAAAATAGAGTCGTTTAGCGGAATAAAATCATATAGTAGACAAACCATAAGTTTATAACAAAATAGGTAAATAATAGTGCACATAAAAATATTCATCAATGGATGTTTTATGATGGCTGCAAATCACCAAACTAAAATCTCATGCTTCTTTGAGCCGGAGCTGTTGTTTAGTCTAGGATTTAAATTTAAAGCCAGAGAAAGCATTGAGGCATAATAAGTCTATGTTGGTGGCACAAAAACAACTATCATATGCTAATAAGATTGAGATTGCCATGTTTAAAATGATTATATGATTTAAAATTTTCTATAATTATAAAAATAATAATTCTTGAGGCTAAGCTTACTCCATTGACCTTGTAAGCCATTTCATTTGATTTCTTTGTGATAATAGTTGATCTCCCACCAAAAAAAGAAAAAAAATTGGCTCAAAGCTGAAGTTTTATGAACCTAACAACAAAGCTTAACTGTAATAGTGTAGATTCTTCATGGAGTAGGTGAAACAATGCAAAATGCCTTGATGCTACTAGACCTTTTATATTTTAAACAATTATCAGGATTAGATTTTGTAAATATAGAGATTATCCCTTGGGTGGTGCTGGAAAGGAAGGTTATTAAAATATTGACTTCCATATGAATTTAAATCCCGAATAATATAGGATTCGCTATCTTTGTAAAGTTTGAAACAATGCCTAATATTCTGGTAGCATGTTTGTTTTAGGCTTTTAACTTAAAATACCAGGAATTATTCTTTTTAGGCTTACCAACAAAACGTTAACGACACAGACATCAATCATTCCTCAAATTACTAATAGCCACCATACCATTTGAAAGAAGCATCAAACAATTGTAAAAGATAACATTGTAAAATCTACAGTACGCAATCACTGAACCCCAACTTAACAACAATGATATTGCAACTTGGTCTATAAGGCTACATATCCATTTAATTATCCGCTACATAATTGTCTCCTAACAATAAATTACACCTTTGGCCTCCATAAACCATCTGCTCTTCAATGCCATACCACAGTACTTAATGAAACATCGACACCCATGACATCCTTAGAGATGTGCTCTAAGTGAAATTGAACCAGAGTGATTGCAAAGCGTTTGATTAGCAAGACCCATCTGCACCTACGCCACCCAACCAAGAAGGAACAAACATGCATTCATGTGCATGCTAAATATATTTACTTGGTATGAATTCTAAACTCAAATAACTTCGGTTTCCAATTTTTATCATCACATAATAAGCCTGTACCGTCAGATCACTTATATTCTCATATTATTCTTCCATGTGGTTGGAAGTCATTAGCAGCAGGGTAGATTTTCCATATTGTCTCTTTAGGAAAGGAAATTTGCGATGAGTGATAACTCTCTACTTAGATCTCCCCAAAAAAAAAAGGTAGCTGCCTCCAAACATATAACCTTGAAAATTTTTGATAAACAAGACAACGGTACAATTGAAAGGAAAAAATGCACATTAACATACTACGGCATCTCTTCATATTAGCAACTGGCAATTCAAGACTAATAATAGCCTCCAACAACTAGTTGAAGAGCAGTAATTTAATGGACACTCAACTATTAATGGAATAGTCTTCATAAGATTTACAAGAAAAGTTTTTGTAAGTTTGCATAATGAAGAGTGATAAACTCATAACTTAGAAGATACATTCATGCAATTAGTTGTTGTCATTTTAGTATTTACTATTAAATTATTTAAAAGAATACCAGGATGTTGGTTCATCTAGCTATTTATTTATTATTATAACAAGAAAAATGTTCACATGCCATATATGCTTAAGCATTGAATTACATTTCAGAAGCAAGGTCCACCATAATTCTCCTATAACACAAAACATAAGCAATAAACTAGAAAAACTGTGAGCATGTACATAATATGTAAGCTAAATTAAAAAAAAAAATCAGATATAATATAAGGGATATGCTAATTCAAAATTGAAAAGACAGTGCTTGTAGTAAACTAAAGTATCATTTCAGTGAAATAACACATTTTGATCCTACAGTTCAGAAAACCCAAAATCAAGAAGGAACACTTATATCCACTTCACTGCAATAACTTACTCAACCAATACAAGGTAAAAGAACGCATAATGGTCCAAGCCTTCATGTAAACAAACGAGAGTGTTTATCATGTAAATATGATATACCTTTAATCAAATGTATATGGGTTAAGAGACCTTTCCACAAACAAATCACCCATTCTAGAAGGGCATACGTGACTCTGCTCTAATTATTCCGTGCACTAAGAATGAAGTGATCATTTTTTATAGGTAACAAATTCATCACTATCCTTGACAAGAAAGAAGATGATTGCAATTGAATCATAAAGCTTAATCTCCTTCCTTAAATGAGCTTGTCACCATGATTAGTCAAGATATGCTTGAAAGTGTATTAAATTCATTTTTCTGCTCCAACGTAATGATTTCATTCTAGTGACTTATAGAATAGATCGTGCACCATATAGAATTATGATTAGTTAAGATAAATTTGAAGAAGGCATCTCCTCCACTCATATTTCTTCTAATTTCATTCTGTCGACTTATCAAGTAGATAAGATATCATCATTTGGGGAGACTAAACAATTGGTAAAGACTTTATTTTGGATGTAGGAAACTGAACACTTCCATCCTGAGAATTTTGCTAGGATTTGCATAAAGGGACTATTCATTTCAGCCAAAGAACAAATTTGTAGTTTAAAAGTAGTTTGCATGACCGATGATTGAACTTCAAACCAATAAACATATATTGGGAAAAAAGTTCAAAGCCAACTACAATATAATTTCAGAACAAGCTGATATATTTTCCTAAAATATAACTAGCACCTCAAAGTAACTTAATAAAAAATATTAAATATTACTTACCCCCTCCACTCCAGCACCCCCAAAAAAACATAACAACAAATAAGCTATAAAAAGTTACATATTTATTTACTAAAATTATTATTATTCAAGAAAAAGGATTACCATTGCAAAAAATGTTCAAAAGAGTAGTAGTTTGTCTTAACTGCGTTACTAGAAGTCTTAAGAGCCTTAGCTTTTGGAGAAACAAGTTCATCTTGTATTCTTGGATCCCAATAAAGCATCAGCAACCCTGTAAAGGAGGTGAGGATTTAGACTAAATACTGCTAAGCAAAATTTTTTGTCAGGTAATTTCAAATGAACAAATAATTTAACAAATAAATTACTTTCCTAAAGAATGAAACAATTCAACAAAAATAACCTTTCTAACATACTATTATATATTAATGATGCTCCCAAAATAGCTTACTCCACTTCTCTTAGCAAGGTAGATATCGGTGGTTGTATTCTAACTAGGCAAGGAGAATCCCATTCAGAATACAATATCCAACAATAAAATAAATCTGGATACATGTAAAAAAATACATAACTATCATGAAAAAAATAGAATTGTTTGTTACTATTTTCTTACCTTCCCTTCCACACTGTGCTTTAATTGGAGTAAGGTGCTTGTTGTTTATAGTCAGAATTCATCAATTTGATTGACTAAGCTCGAGAAGTTCTAAGAGAGGATAAAAACGATTAATACTAATAGAAATTTTCTTATCAAAATTCACATCCTTCCACTAAAGTGTTAATGTTTTATGGTAGCGATATAAACAATCAGAATATGAATACAAAACTACTAGTCAAGTCACATGTTCTTTTGTTAGTGTGCAAAGTTGGAAAAGCATTTCAGCTAGTACTTTAACATCAAAACATCATGTACGTAAAGCACATCCAAGCCTAGTCAGAGAGTGAGAAGGATAAGGTTAGATCAATGTCTCGGAAAAAAATTTGTGAGGTTCACAATACTAGATACATCAAGAAAAGATATTTTACATAGTTTTTCAAAAAAAAAAAAAAGACTTGTAAAATTCAAAGTAAAAGCTGACACTTAACCAATCATTCATGTGAGATATTTCCTTAATATTACTATCTATTCTTGCATCATATAGCTTCTCCTATTCAATAATTCCACTTTCTACATCCATTAATAGTGCTAGTCTTGCAAAAAAAAAAAAGGAAAAAAAAAACCATTTGAGGTCATCTGAAGCACATTCAAGGGAAATATAGTTCAATGAGGATATATTCAAATTGATACAGAAATCAAAATAACATAATTCCACATAAGGATGAGCTCTTCTCCCCATATATATCATCAAGCACGTGGATGTGCATCCCCAGAAAAATATTTATCATGTGTGCATCCCAATCACCTTTTATAAGACATCAATTTTACCATCGTTCTGTTAAATAATCAGTTTGTGGTTTCCTAGTGTTCTCATTGGTCAAAGATTCTCATATTAATGGTGTCAGCTACTTATTTTTGCAAAATTTTAAAATTAACATACGATGCCAAAAAAGAAATGTATACAACAATTTTCCTTCCATGATTTATTTAGAAGAGAGATGTAATAAAATTTCGCAAACCATTTTGTTATCAGACAATCATAAACTCTCTAAAATTATGCTTACTTTCACCAGCAATGAGATAACCGACTCTTCAGCTAGTTTTAATTTTGGTTGGCTCACATAGCTAGGCCCGAGTTGAAATCAAAGGTACACTAAAATCTCCCCCCCCCAAATTTAGTCACATGTCAATGCTCCTCCACTCGATTGTAGAATGCAATATGCCCTTTGCTAGCGCAAAGTGGGGATGCCAGATTTAGCAAATCATTCTTGACCTTAATTACTCAAGCATAGTGGACATGAGGCTAATGCACAACATTAGAATCTCTGCTTGGTCAGCTTTGTCACCTTTGTCCGCTTCCATGTCCCCTGTGCCCCCAACACCAAGAAACCCTTGTAACATAAAGAAATTGATCTAGAAATTACACAGCACCATATTCAGAAGAAAAAGAGGGTTCAAAGGACACATGTAAACAAGCGTGTGAACCATTGAAATTCCATCACATGGAACACATACTAATTAGTTTCCTCATATCATAATGACACTAAATTTAAAGTGGAAAATACTTTTCCCAGTAAAGCATAGACAACCCCAATATAAAAAGGAGGTGGAAAAGGCTTGAATCTAGATACAAAGGCGAATCTAATCACGTTCTTGTATACTAAAAAAGGAACAAAGAAAAATAAACTCAAAACAGGCACATTAATATACTAGAGAGAGCAATAAATGTATGCATGAATCATTCAAGCAGACGATAAACATCCTACTGAAGGTAACAAACTTACCTGCATTTCCACTCCCCTAGTGCAAATTAGCTCTAGCGACTTTGTTTGCATTCCCAAATAGGCTCATTATGATATAGATAACTAAGTTAAACCCGTTGAAGCTTTTACACGATGAATCTGAATGCCATCATTGCAGCATATTCTCTACTAGAATTGTAGAAACTGGATGATCTATGTAGGACTTGAAGCATCATATCAATTTTGAACGTGGCTGGGGAAAAATGAAGGCTCAGAGGGTATGCAGGTACGAAAATGGCTGTTGCAAACAACAAAGATCACAGGGAAAGCAGAACGCATATAATTTGGATCTACATAAAAAAATACCACAGGACCTCATACCCTTTTTGGGAATGAACAGAATCACCACCCATTACAATATAAATCCCTTAAATAGTGAAAAGATGCTGCAGTTGTACTGTTCTGACAATACAATCAACAATCTCTTATGTTAAAGACATTCTTGCTGGAGAATTATCCAGCTTTTGACATTAGTAATCAGCATTCATCACTCCTCTTGAGTAAATTGCATAAATAATCATCTGCATATATATTCATTATGTAGCATGAGAGTGTAGCATGAGAGTGTAGTATGAGAATGTTGCGACGATAACACAAAGATGGATAGAAGAATTATAATAAGAAAAAGCTATTCTGCAACATCCAGTAGGATACCAGCCTGTTAGATGAGAGATTTGCACAAGAAAAAGGATTGGAAATGTTTCGTTTTCACCATAATGTCTTATATGGCCTCCCTCCCACTAGTTTGTTCAGATATTCTCAGTTTCTCACTCTGTAAATTTCACCAACATTTTTAAATCAACATATGATGCCAAAATGCCAGCAATTACTGCCCAGGAAGCATTTTAGTCTGAGAGAATTTTAGAACTCTAGAAGGGGGCCCACTCTACATTTTCACATTTCCTTTAAACAAGGGCATCCACTTCAGCAGCATTTTTTGGGTAACTTATTTTCGTTAGACAGCATTCCTCTGCATCTCATACCACTAGATATTCTTCAAAACTTTCAAGCTAATAGACTTCTTCATTAAATCTCTTATAAATCCTTTGTGGCTCATCTTGTCTGATATTATAAGTACTAACAATGAAGCTTCTGAGCATGCTTTGCACCAAGGTCACCAAAATCTTAGCCAAGTTCCAGAAAGCATATATGTGGAAGCGATTATACATATCCACTGCTGTTAAATTTTCAAGTATTTATTGTTCGATTAACTTCTTGTCCTTCCCGTTGTTTATAAAGACAAATCAAAATGTGTCTTGAGGAGTTGTGAGCATAAAGGTTCACACACCCTCCTGTACCTGAGCAGATAGGGAGTGCAAGGTTTAACTGAGTTGAGAACACAAAATCGTTGTGGAATAGAATTCCGATCCCAGAAAGTCCTTCGGCTTCACATTCAACTTTACATTCTCAATTCAGGAAATCTGTGAGTTGTGAGCTCTCTTCCAATGTATGGATATGTCAGAGTGATTTCTCCAACTTGATTCTACACGTTCTGCAATCAGAGCATTATTACCATTCAATTAAATGTATTAACTAATATGGAGCCAAATTATTTAAACTATAAAAAATGGACGAAATCAAACAAAGCGCAGAGAAGACAAAGGTACGCGTACAACCTTGCGCCACGCTGACGACTGAGGGGGTTTCATCTCTTTGAGACAAATGCGATTATTCTACCTGTCTTGATGGTCGATTTTTATGTGGATATAATCATTATTTTTTTAAATTTTTTTTTAAATTAATGAAAAACTAAATATGAAGCCTCTTCATCTTTTAAGGGATGAGCTTCCCCGAATCCCCACGCTCACATTCACACGGAGAGGAGGGTGAGGATAGCGACAGAGGAAAGAGAATAAAACATAATGCTAATCAATGTCAGTTCCAACAGAATACGTTTTTTGACCAATTTCATTTGAAAAATTCATCAAAAATTCCATATTCTGTGAGGGAATCTGAATTGATCCAAGCTTTTCATACCAGTCAATCTCATCTTGATACCCCAAATTCCTGGATTAGAATCTTTTTTATCACGATCAGTTTTTCAGGAATGCGGACGCCAAGAAGCCCAACTTTCTTCTCCATCTGTATTCTCTTTCTCTCTCCCGAATACAGATCTTGGAACCGTCTCTCTCTCCGGTCACTCTTAGTCGCTTTTCGAAATCGCTATCACATAGTCCTTCGTAGCTGCACCGTCGAAGACTTAATGTCCCACTCTCAGCGGCAACTCTTCGAATTCGAAGTCGCTTTCAAGAAGTCTCCTGTGGTTGCCCGTCGACAACTCGACGTCCCACTCTCAGCGGCAGCTCTTCGAAGTCTCTCTAACGAAGCCTCTTCATAGTCGCCCGCGCTGATGAACTTGAATTCCCACTCTCAGCGCCAGCATTAGGAAGAGGAATGGTTATATTTATAGATATTTTCAAGGCAGATTGATCATTGACTCAGTCAAAGGAAATAAAACGTTTGTTACCTTGGCCAGTTGGCCAGAACAGAATTTCCTTTTGTTTGAATTAAAAAATATATATTCACTTCCCAACCATCATTGTAATTACAAATCTTTCTTTTGATAACATAGTCAAAATAATTTATATTTTTTATTTATTGAATCATATTTGTGAATATTATTTTTAAATTTTTATTCATAATATTTATTATTTTATTTTTATATTATACCTTAAATTAGTTTGTTAATATTTTATGAAAAAAGATTAAAATTTATATTTTATTTTTCACTTATATATTATTAGTGAGTTAAATGTATTTAATCAATAGACTTTCACTCGCTTAAAATTCGACCAATTTCCCTGCACAAATAACAAAAACAAAGTACGAATAACAAAATTAACCTTTCTCCGTTTACTTAAAACAACTTGACTATTCATCATACAATTTCTATAAATCATATTGATTAAATAGCCAAAGCAACACTCATTATTACTTCCTAGATATTTATTAAATTTCAAGCATTAAAAATAATATTATAATATAGTGTACATTAACATGTTTTCCTTCACCATCTGATTCATTTATCAATATATTACGCCCCATTAACATATTCGCTTTGAAGTCACACATGATAAGTATTATTAAAACAACACAACAAAAAAAAATAAAAAAGCAACTTGACAGCGTTTTTAAAATAGCCAAAAATAATCAAATTGAAGTTTTTATAAGAGTATTCTTCTACATTATCCTAACTATTGGAAATTCTAATGTTTCAATATCAATGTGCATAGATGTGTTAAGTATCAGCAATTTTACAATATATAGTAGGTGTTGAGAGCCTTACTAGTAAAAATGAGTTGCAATAATCACGGATGAGGTCTGAATCATGGAATCCTGGCTTGAGAAAATTTTCCTATGACAACAACTATTCTTGAGCAGACCTACACTATCATGCATATTGACCTTTCGTCATTTGGATAACTCATTCCATTTGCAAACTATTTCTAAAAGGCCACTAGATGTGATGGATGGCCATGCAGCAGGATACTTCAGTGCTAATCAAGAGCTAACCTTCACACTTGGCTATTAAGTCTCCCATTGGAACTAACCTTCTAGGAAAGGGAGACAGCAGCATATGAATTTGTGAAGATAACTCGAAATGCTAATCATTTAAAAGACTTCATGGTCAATGTTGGAATAGTCTTTGCGGTTAGGATAATTGCTGAGATATACCTCGTAGGGACCAAGTCATTACAATATGCTCCCTCACTCCTTTCTTGGGGGTCATCACTGATCTCGGCAATTGAAATTATTGCACTTTATCCAATCTTCCGGTAACAGAACCCTGAGAAAAATGAACTCAATTGGAACACTTTCCATTGGTTTTGACTTTGTATCATCTGCTGAGTCATCAAGGTAGTTGGCAGATACAAAACAGATTTGAAGAAGCAAGGTTGATCAGCTTGAATTATTAGCTACTGGGAGTGCTAAAGTGAGGAATATAGAGTTACGAATTGTTGAGTCATTTATCTATGATTTTCTTGAATTGAAGTGGTTGGTATTCGAGCATAATGATATTGCAAAATGGGGCATCCTGGAGAGGTAAATTGCAATTTTGCCAAATCTATGTTGGCAGCAATTATTCAAAGGCAAGGGGACACAGACAATGTTCAACACTAGAATCTCAACTTTGGTCTTCTTCACTGCCTTTCCAGCATCTTAGTTCCCTTTATTTTGGCATCAACAAGCCCTCGTAATAGGAAGAAAGTCACCTAGAATATTATCACTTCAGTACAAAATTGGATTTCGAAATTAAGCTATTGAATCATTGTAATTCCAACACATATATACCAACTAATTTCCCCATATCATGATGATCTCAACTCAAAGTGGACAAATTTAGTTCCGGGAAAAAACAGAGAATCCCAACAATAAAAAGAGAGGGGTAAGGCACTTGAATAAATCTAAATACAAAAGTAGATCTGATTACATCCTAACGTGCAACAAAAAAAACAAAGAAACATCAAAAGAAAAATGAAAGGATAATACTTGCATGAAGCATTAGAGATCGAGATACCTAATACAGGTAACAAATTACCTCTAGCTCAGCAAAAGCATTAGGGAGAGATCTAACATTCCCAAGCACCTAACTTTGCAACCTAGCAGTACATGTTAAAACAGGGTGGTCCACGGTTGTCCATACTCCATTTCACCCCGTTGGCACTGCCCCATGTAGCTCCATCTTCTCAGCACACAACGAAACAATGATGGAATATATTAGAATGCATTTAATGTTGCCACTAACATCTTTTACAACAGTTTCAAGTCGGACCTCAATGATTTTTTTTATACGTTTACAATGACCCACAAAAATGATAACACAAAATGGACTCGTTCAACAGGATAAAATCATAAAATAGACAAACTAAAAGTTTATAACAAAATAGCTAAATAATAATGAATATAAAAGTAATCTTCTTAAATAGATGTTTTGTGATAGCTGTAAATTACCAAACTAAAATCACATACTTCTTTGAGCTGGAGCTGTTGTTCACTCTGGGACTTGAATTTTAAGCCAAAGAAGGCATTGAGACAGCATAAGGCGATGTTGGTGGCACAAAAGCAAATATCATACGCTAATAAGATTGAGATTGCCATATTTAAAATGATTATACAATTTAAAAATTTCTTTAATTACAAAAGAAGTGATTCTTTGAGGCTAAACTTACTCTATTAAATGCTAATAAAATAAATAGTGACATAAACCTTGTAAGTCCATTCCATTTGATTTCTTTGTGATAATAGTTGATCTCCAACAAAAAACCCTTGGCTCAAAGGCGAGTTGGAGTTTGATGGACTTGGCAACAAAGGTTACTATAGTATATGATAATGTAGATTCTTCATAGAGTACGAGAAACTATGCAAAATGTCCTGATGCTACTACACTTGTTTACATTTTGAACAATTATTGGATTTAGACTGTGTAAATATAAAGATCACCTCACTGGAGGTGCTTGAAAAGAAGGTTCTTACAAAATTGGCTTCCATATGAATTTAAATTCAGAATAATATAGGATTTGCTATCTCTGCAAAATTTAAAACAATGCCTAATTTCTACAAGCATCTTTGTTTTAGGTTTCTAAATTAAAATGCCGGGAATCATTGTTTTTAGGCTTACCAACAAAGCTCTAACTAAATTAGGGTAATGTCAAAATCAAATATTAAGAAGTCAACATCTATCTCAACTTTTTCCTCTAATCAAGAAAACAAATCCTGAAACTCATTGATTGTTTTCCAAAAGCACTCTACTTGTTATAATTTATCACTTATTGCATATCTTGTTTCGAGAACTGCAATTATCAGTACACGTAACAACTAGACTTTCTTCCATCAAATTCACAGCTACAAGGGTTACCTCTTAATTCTGTTTCTGGTCAGCAAGATGCAAACTTTGGAAGGGATAAGTCTTTGCATTCAGTCAATACAAATGCAAACAGGGATGTAGATACATGCTCATCCTTCTTGGAAACATCAACTGTGAACACTTCCTTTAATACTATTCAACAACTCCTGCTAGATTACGCATTGCCTAGTTCAACGACTTTGATATCACTGCATTATTGGACTCTCATATACACTTGAGACCAATTCCCTTATAATGCCAAATCTACGGGAGAAGAGATAAGAGACAATAAACAGCAACTTACAGGCCATAAAACAACAAAATATTCATATGTTTATTATGATTTAAAATGCCATACCAATTTTGGTTTAGAGAAGCAAAAGAATGCAGAGAGAAAAGAGGGGAAAAGAGTTCAACAATTGATAATACATTAAAATAGAAAAAGATTGCAGGGTTCACTATTACTAACTCTATGAAAAAAAACTACAATAGCTTTGGGCCCTTCTGAAAATCGATCCATCCAAACTCATAAGTTGGTTGTTTGAAACAATTGAGTAATGAAATATAGCAGGGTGCAACAGTTTTTTGGCCAAACCATCAATCTTTGATGGGGTATTTAAAGCACATAGAAAGCATTAAACGTCCAGTAATCAGCAAAACTACTAATAGAACCCACAACTTACATTCTCAATGGCCAATGACCCCTAACGTGGCACATTGATTGATAGATCTGGGAAACCTCCTCCAATATGCATATACCCATCACTAGGGAGCAATATTTTCTTCTCAATATTCTTTCCCCCAACTTTGCTATGTTTTCTCCATTTTCCAAGAAGCAATGTCCCTCAATGGCACAGTTGAACTCATAATTAAATGAAGTCTTGTTCATGTTGAAGTCGTGGAGTGTGCTTGATATGTCGTAAGTTTTTTAGTGAATTGTTCTGACTATAAAAACTATGCACCAAATAAATTCAGACACACAACAGCAACAATCAAACTCATAATCATAAGCCAAAAAACCGAACTCATATCTTGCCAACTACGCTTGACATGTGCAACCAACATATTTCAGGTTAATTATTACTTTGTCAATCAATTTTAAAATGACAGAAACTATCATTCCATTTTAAACTTTTGAAACTAGAAAATATTTTCCTTAATTGATTTTGAGAGCAGAAAATATCAATTTTTATCGTCTTTGCTTACACATTTGTCCACTGTTCAAGGACAAGATTGAGAATGGTGCATTAAGGGACAAGAAGCATCTAATGTACAAAGATCTATCAGTTGACACAATCTAATTGAAAATGTCAAAAAGGAATACTTTTCTTGTCAACAAAGAATTTCATAAATTTTTCTAGTTCTCTTTCTAGTTTTTAGGGCACAACTTAATATTCAGCACTCACAGAGCAAAACATATATTAGATAAAACAACATTACTTGTTCCAATCAATGTATGCACATGCAACATGCATGAACAAGTAATTTATGTTGAGGCAACAAGTAGGCAAGCCTTGCCCCCAATACGAACGCAAAGAAAAGGGTGCATTCAAGTAAACGGACACAACTGGCTCAAAACAACAGGAAAAATAAATTATGCTAGTGGTATTTTGTTGATCAAAAGTAAATTTCCTGACCATAGTTTAAGTCTAAATAAATGTCACAAAATGGAAAAGAGAAATTTTTTACCAATACAAATGACTATCAAAGAAAAAAAAAGGAAAATATGTACTGCTGAGAATGTGACACAGGGAGATAGAGGGAGGACAAGGGAAGAGATAAGAAGAAAAAGCAAGGATTACGCAACAATTGTATTTATTATATTATTCATTCATACCTACTGAAATAATTAAATTAAGATTTTATATAGAAATACTATACTTCAATGTTAACTAATAAACAAATATAAATTTTAAATTAATAATTACCTAAAATAAAAAAATAATAGAGAAAAAATCTTAATTTTCATAGGCACCTGGAAACCATTATGATTATAGCATCAGAAATCTCCAAAATATAATAAAATATGAACAAAATCTAATATAACAAGCTAATACAATAAATCTACAGGATGTCCTCGTTAGAATGCAAGAACAACTCACATATGGAAGTACCTCGTCAGGCAATCCACAAAAATTAAACTCAGGAGGTTTCACCTTGAAGAATTCATATCCAGGGGCATCACCATAGCATTGTCAACATTTCAACTTCCAGATCCCTTGCAAAATAATTCAAAAGTTCTGACAAAACTTATTGCACGAGCATAAAATCACAAAGAAAAATGCCATTACATGATCTTGAGCAAGAAATTTCCTTGATTATAAGGATCATACTTACTTGCAAACTTTAAGTATTCAGACATATCTGAGCATGACTGCATATTAAAAGAAAAACAAGATGGAATGAGAAGCAGAAACGTATTGTTCAACAGTCACAAAGCAAAAAATCAAATTACACTATCTTTCCGCACATCTTTTCGTATACACAGGTGGGCACTAATTTTGTATGTCCTCGAATCAGATGGTTCAAAGGATTTGTCATGAAAAGCTGAAATGCTATTGAATACCAATCTGACACAAGGTTGAATAACACACCTGTAGTATCTGGGCCCAGAGATTGTTCATTTTCACACACATTCAACCAAGCTAGATGGTGACGTTGAATAACACACCTGTAGTATCTGGGCCCAGAGATTGTTCATTTTCACACACGTTCAACCAAGCTTGATGGTGACATTTTGTTCCAACTCATTCTAAATCGTAGAGCCTACAGATGAGAACATATTGTGAGAACCGTAATAGAAGAGATGAGGTGTTAGGGGAGGCTATAATTAGCTGAAAAAAAGATTTATGTCAATTCATAAAAAATAACTCTACTGCCCTTTCCGATGCTTTCATCACTAAATAATCATAATATCAATATTCTATTGTTACACACACAATAAAAACAAAAATAAAAAGAAAAAAAAAAGCTTTCCCTTCTTGCTATCCAGTTAACTTGAACACTATTGCTTATTTTCAATTAACTCACTCCTGCATATTTTCGAGGCCATCGCCACAAAGTGCAAGAGAAAAATGATAAATTCCACTCAATTTATACACTTTGCTAAACAACATAGATATGCTGATTTCTCCTGACAAGCAAGAATATGCTTAAGTTTTCTAATTGCATAATGGGGATAGAAATCTCTGAAATTAAGAAAATTTCAAAAATCAAACACGCAAATTAACAAGCATTTTTAGTCAAAAGAGCATAGTAAGGATGGATCATCAGCAACAGAGCTTTCTTTTCCAACTTCCTGATGTTAGATGATACATGAAGCAATATTTGCCTATGCGCTTGGTTCAGGCATCTCCATAGTTAAGCCACTTATGTTGTACTTCCACACAAGCATAGCCCCTTGAATTCTTGTATCAGTATAACCCCTCCATTGTTTTGCTCATTTTTGTCAAAGTGAGATAATAATTTCAGGATGGAAGAAGCAATAAATAATTGTTGAGCTCCTGATGGAAACAAGCATCAAGGCCAAAACATAGTTTCAGGAATAAATAGAAATTTTAAAATGCAATTTTTATTTCTAATGCATGCTATGTGAAACCCAAAGCATACATATGGCAGTTGATTTTTAGGTGAGAGGTGGGCTTTAACACAGAAGTCGATATCTGAGTGGATGATTTTTGTAATCAAACTATTTTCTTTGATCAATTTTATCTCCTTATAATTAGTTGCTAACAAAATGTATGACACCTAATTCATACAAAGAACCAACTTAATGCATTCATTAATATGAAAATGATTAAATATATCTCAGAACCAACCTTATGCATTCAGCAATATGAAAACAAGTAAATGGATCTCTAAATCCTCATCTCTCTCTATATATATTCCTAATGTCTACTCTATTTTTTCATCTCCCCTATTCTTCGCCCTCAATAACTCATACATACATTTTTTCTTATTCACATCACCTCCTCCACATCTTCAAGAAATTAAGATAATAACCATCATTAAAGCAAAATACTACAGCTGCTTTATAATCCATTCCATAACTCCCTTCTCATATTCAATTTGTTTTTACAATTGATATAATTAAATATTCAGCGTCAATTTACATGCGCAATAACACTATTTTACTCCCCATAAACATTTAACCATTAACAAGGACCTCTATGCTTACAAGTCTAAGTGGGGTAGATAAACATGAATTCATATTCTTGGACTTCAAAGTCCACAAACAATCCTTTAGCATATCCCTTCTTTTTATCTTTCCTCTCTAATTATATAATGGCCATGAATTTCCCTTTCCTAAAGCTTAATCCATTTCTTATTGACTTAAGAAATGATAAGTGGCCACCACTATGACATTCTTTAGCCACCCAATTTGACATGGCATTCAGTTTATTCGTCTATATTATTAGGCCCACATAAATATAGATGGAGAGATTGGATGCTACATTAAATGGGGTAACTAAAGGTATCCCAAAGGTGACCACATAACATGATTCCATTGCTTACCCCTAAATGTCAGCCTCCCTCCATATTTTTCATGTTTCAACATTTCTAGTTGCACATATTTTAAACTGTTTTCTAATAATTGTGTTTATCAGCATGCAAGAACACCTAACATATAGTAGCACTTCAATGAGGCTCAGGAGTTTCATTCCACACATTTCAAATTCAGGGACATCACCACCAGGTACATTTCTCTTCCATATCCCTGCAAAATAAGAAAACATTGGAACAAAGCACTGATAGTGGAACAAACACACAACCACAAAACATAATGACATTAGAAGGTCTCAAGAAAACAACTTCCTTTATTCCACCCACAAGGAGACTGCAGGGATGAGAGTAGCAGGTAGATTCAGTGGGTACTCATCCATTTAAGCTTGACTGTATATTCTAGAATATAACCACGGAGAAACCTATTCTTCGACGGTCTCCTAGCACAAAAAAATTACATTGTCACACTCTTTTGTATCAATAGGTTGACAAAGCCAAAAAGATTCTTCAACTCTCTCGAGCTCATAGACCTCCTCGTTTTATCTCTCACTAATTGACAATGGCTGATCCTTCTCTAATAAGGTGAAAAGTACTAAGGATGAAGCAGGTCAACGCTTTGCAGCATGGTTACTTTCCTGTATAACCAACTTGCATAAAGTATCATACACAGCATATAGAAGAAAAATCTTTCCTGAAACTACTGACCATTTCTTATCCATTTCAGTCAATTCCGCATCAAAAGCATTATCATACCACTGAGGTTCAATTTCTTCTGCACTGATTGATCTAATTTGCTAGCAAATTTGCTGCCACTTGAATGAAGACCATCATCATCACTTTCCAATTTCTATGGAGGGGCTCCGGTATGGATAAGATCCTTCTCCTCCAATTGTAAATGCAACTGTACATTGTCCAATTTAGATTTTAAAATCTCACTAGCCAGTCTTGTTATCTGCCATTTTTGTTCCAAGTCACCCAAAAACCACATCTGCTAGCAATACATGGCAAATACAAAGCTTATATTTTAACCATGTGGCAAACTGGTTGTGAGTCAGAAAAACAAAGCTCGCATAAAATATTAACTATTTGCAACAATACACAAAAAAAGAATGAATGCATTGCCGCCATTGAGAGTGGGGACCCTCCCAAATAAGACTTCAAAATTTTATGAACGAAATGAAAGTATAACAATTTCTTTGGTTGTTAAAAAGTCTAACATGCCCGATTATTGCAAGCATAGAAAAAAGAACACCGTAGGTTATACAAAGTTCAAACAGATTTGAACTGATGAGGACTCAATTGCTGGAAATGAGCATCCTAAGCACAGCAAGCAGCAAATGTTCTAGCAGTAGCATCACCCTGTTGCCCACATCTCCAATAAATAAATAAGCTGTAATGAGTGATAACATAAGCCCAAGCTATCTTCCAGAGGTGGTAATGTATAGCTGTATGATCAAATCAATGCATTCTAAAGTGTTGCCTACCTTTTCCCTCTGGTAGAGTTTGTCAGTTACGCACTATGATCTGTAAAAATGCCTCTCTCTCTCTCGTTGTCCTGAAACCCCAGTTCCTTCAGCTCCTTGTAACCTTATTCAGGAATAGAGGAAAACTCAATTATTTCTTTTGAACAGAGGGATGTATAAATGCAATACACCTTAACTTTATAATTAATTCATGACCAACCAAAACTCATGTAATCATATCTGAGCAAAATTTGAGAATTGTCTCCCATTTTAAATGAATTGTATTTGAGTGTATTTGAGTGAAACTTTGAAGATGTTCCAATTTGTAATAAATAGAACGAAGTTATGGCCTCCTGCAGTTTCATCTGTAGACGGGCTCTAGCAACAGTTGAATGTAGTGATCATTATCTTATCCACTGACTCTGAATGTGCAGATAGATTTGTTCAATTAACTGCTTGTTCTCTGCCGTTTATAAAGACAAATATAACAAGGATTTTCAATGAAAGACGATATATCATCTGTAACCTCATTAGATAAGACGTGTAAGGTTTGGTTGAGCTGATCGCACAAAGTCTGTAGAAGAAAATTTCAATTCCAATCCTTCCCAGAACTTCTCAATCTGCTACATTGAGCTTTGCATTCTCAATGTTGTCTGCAAGTTTGCTTCCAACGTATGGATGTGTTCCAAGGACTTCATCATAGAATTCTACACATTATGGGATCAGAGCACAATTACTGATCAATTGAATGGATTAAATCTAGGGCGCCAGATTTTTTATACCATAAACATTAGATGATATCAAAAGAATAGGTTCACAGCTTGGGCGGTACACACAACTACTCTCGTTCAGAGATTGCACGGAGACGAGACAGTTACGTGTACTGCCAGATGAAATCCGTTCTGATACAGCATGTTCTTTCACAAATTTCTCTGAAAAAATGTCCGTGAAAAACACATCACGAATTCAGAAAAACTCACCAAATTTTCAATTAAACAAACTCAAATTTCAAACAAACCAACGATGATCTTCAGGCTTGGGAACTTCCGAACGCATTTGAATTCACTGCTGAACGCGAAGAGCTGGGCAATGTTTTGATTGTCCCTTAAACAGGTTCGTGTAAAAATCTGAACAAATCCGGATTTTCATAACCGTTGGCCCCATCTTGAAACACTACATTCCGGACTTAATGCTTTTTTATCGCAATTGAAATTTTAGGAATGGCGGACACCGCAGAGCCTGTATGCTTCTCCATCAGTAAACTCTCCCTTCATCTTTCTGACAACCAAAATATTGAAAGCCCTCTCTCTCTCTCTCTCTCTCTCTCTCAGAAGTTGCTTTGGCAGTGAAGAGTGGGTACTGAGCAGACAACAGAACGAAAGGATGAACTGTAATTTAAAGAAATTTTTCTCGATTTGTTATTTGACTCCGTCAAAGTAAAAAACGCGTTCGCCAGGCTGTACCAGAAAAAAATATATATTTATTTTAATAATTGTTTTCTGTAAAAAATCACTTATCAACTATTACAAATTTCAAGGGTAACATTTTTAAAACAAAAAAACATTAATTATTTCTATTTACTATTTATAATCATTTTTAGAAACAAATAAATTTCCTGATCCAAAATCATAATTCTCTTTGGAAACATAAATAAAATTTGGATGAATTTTTTTATTTTTAATTATGTTCTAACTTTGTTTACTAAATTTATTCCGAATAATTTCAAAAACATTATTATTTAATATTTAATATTAGAAATTAAATTAATATTTATTTTTTATTTTTTTATTGCATTTGATAATTTTGATTGTTATATAGATAGAATAATTTATCCGTCGAATATTAAAACATTTTCAGTCTCCATACGTATTTAATCAAATAATGTGCAATCACAAAGTAACAGTCAAGTAATTGACGAGATTTACATTTTAACATATTTTTTGACACATAAATTATTATTTTTCTTAAATATTAATAAAAGTAGAGAATGTAATAAAGTGTATAAAGTCTAAAAAATTGCGTCATTCAAGTGACTTCTTAGATTAAAAGAGTGTGTGTGCTATTGACGTCTTTTAGTCTTGTATATTTTTTGTCTGAAAGGTCATAATTGTCCCCTTTAGTTAAAGAGAACGGATATTTATAAAATGTGGACAACACGTAACTATTAGAAAAATTAACGAACTGTCAGTCTTTATCATGATAGCAATTTTAATTAACGTCCAGTGTCATTAATTGGACAACTGTCTGAGTCGTTAAACTATCTTGGGCATATTTGCTGAAAAGAGCCGTGTAAGTGCTTTGGGCTGTTAAACTTTATCTTTTGGGCTGAAACTGTATTGGGTTGACTTTTTTAAACTATATAATATAATACCTATCATTTCTATATCGAGAGTTTTTAGATACTAAATCCTTCTTCCAATATAAAATAGGATAAAATACAACATTATTGTTGAAATAAAAATTTGAATAAAATTCAAAAAAAATATTTTGAAAAATTTTCAACATCTCAAAAATCTACTTTAATTTTTCCCTTATCATTTTTGTCACGAACCCGAACCAAGGCAGGTCAATTAGATAATTAATTGTAATTTCTAAAGTCTAAACTCCCAAATGAATTTTTTCTCTTTTTAAAAACAAATAATACTAAATCCCAAAATTCGGGTGTGACAAACCAAAACATACATTTAGCAAAATTAAAATCCTCACAGGACCTCATCGAACAACCGTCCGAACAAAATAGATACGACCTGCTCTACAAACATCGT